>JARNME010000029.1:16115463-16133079 GCA_030179655.1 Scaptomyza flava
ATAACTTCGTCAATTGTGACCCGATTTTCAAAAGCAACAGCTTAAAAGTCATGGTTTGACCCCTTAAATAAAACTGCATTTAAGAAATTACATTTAAATGAAATTCGATTTTTGGTCATATGTCATGCTGTAAAATTTTATGAACAAAAATTGACTTGGGCATTGGTAAAATCTTTCGACTTCCATAACTTCGTCAATTGTGACCCGATTTTCAAAAGCAAAAGCTTAAAAGTCATGGTTTGACCCCTTAAATAAAACTGCATTTAAGAAATTACATTTAAATGATATTCGATTTTTGGTCATATGCATGCTAAAATTTTATAAACAAAATTGACTTGGGCATTGGTAAAATCTTTCGACTTCCATAACTTCGTCAATTGTGACCCGATTTTCAAAAGCAACAGCTTAAAAGTCATGGTTTGACCCCTTAAATAAAACTGCATTTAAGAAATTACATTTAAATGAAATTCGATTTTTGGTCACATGCATGTTAAAATTTTATAAACAAAAATTGACTTGGGCATTGGTAAAATCTTTCGACTTCCATAACTTCGTCAATTGTGACCCGATTTCAAAAGCAAAAGCTTAAAAGTCATGGTTTGACCCCTTAAATAAAACTGCATTTAAGAAATTACATTTAAATGAAATTCGATTTTTGGTCATATGCATGTTAAAATTTTATAAACAAAAATTGACTTGGGCATTGGTAAAATCTTTCGACTTCCATAACTTCGTCAATTGTGACCCGATTTTCAAAAGCAAAAGCTTAAAAGTCATGGTTTGACCCCTTAAATAAAACTGCATTTAAGAAATTACATATAAATGATATTCGATTTTTGGTCATATGCATGTTAAAATTTTATAAACAAAAATTGACTTGGGCATTGGTAAAATCTTTCGACTTCCATAACTTCGTCAATTGTGACCCGATTTTCAAAAGCAAAAGCTTAAAAGTCATGGTTTGACCCCTTAAATAAAACTGCATTTAAGAAATTACATTTAAATGAAATTCGATTTTGGTCAGTATCATGTCATATGCATGTTAAAATTTCATAAACAAAAATTGACTTGGGCATTGGTAAAATCTTTCGACTTCCATAACTTCGTCAATTGTGACCCGATTTTCAAAAGCAAAAGCTTAAAAGTCATGGTTTGACCCCTTAAATAAAACTGCATTTAAGAAATTACATTTAAATGAAATTCGATTTTTGGTCATATGCATGTTAAATTTTATAAACAAAAATTGACTTGGGCATTGGTAAAATCTTTCGACTTCCATAACTTCGTCAATTGTGACCCGATTTTCAAAAGCAACAGCTTAAAAGTCATGGTTTGACCCCTTAAATAAAACTGCATTTAAGAAATTACATATAAATGATATTCGATTTTTGGTCATATGCATGTTAAAATTTTATAAACAAAAATTGACTTGGGCATTGGTAAAATCTTTCGACTTCCATAACTTCGTCAATTGTGACCCGATTTTCAAAAGCAAAAGCTTAAAAGTCATGGTTTGACCCCTTAAATAAAACTGCATTTAAGAAATTACATTTAAATGAAATTCGATTTTTGGTCATATGCATGTTAAAATTTTATAAACAAAAATTGACTTGGGCATTGGTAAAATCTTTCGACTTCCATAACTTCGTCAATTGTGACCCGATTTTCAAAAGCAAAAGCTTAAAAGTCATGGTTTGACCCCTTAAATAAAACTGCATTTAAGAAATTACATATAAATGATATTCGATATTTGGTCATATGCATGTTAAAATTTTATAAACAAAAATTGACTTGGGCATTGGTAAAATCTTTCGACTTCCATAACTTCGTCAATTGTGACCCGATTTTCAAAAGCAAAAGCTTAAAAGTCATGGTTTGACCCCTTAAATAAACGTGCATTTAAGAAATTACATTTAAATGAAATTCGATTTTTGGGTCATATGCATGCTAAAATTTATAAACAAAATGACTTGGGCATTGGTAAAGTCTTTCGACTTCCATAACTTCGTCAATTGTGACCCGATTTTCAAAAGCAAAAGCTTAAAAGTCATGGTTTGACCCCTTAAATAAAACTGCATTTAAGAAATTACATTTAAATGATATTCGATTTTTGGTCATATGCATGTTAAAATTTTATAAACAAAAATTGACTTGGGCATTGGTAAAATCTTTCGACTTCCATAACTTCGTCAATTGTGACCCGATTTTCAAAAGCAAAAGCTTAAAAGTCATGGTTTGACCCCTTAAATAAAACTGCATTTAAGAAATTACATATAAATGATATTCGATTTTTGGTCATATGCATGCTAAAATTTTATAAACAAAAATTGACTTGGGCATTGGTAAAATCTTTCGACTTCCATAACTTCGTCAATTGTGACCCGATTTTCAAAAGCAAAAGCTTAAAAGTCATGGTTTGACCCCTTAAATAAAACTGCATTTAAGAAATTACATATAAATGATATTCGATTTTTGGTCATATGCATGCTAAAATTTTATAAACAAAAATTGACTTGGGCATTGGTAAAATCTTTCGACTTCCATAACTTCGTCAATTGTGACCCGATTTTCAAAAGCAAAAGCTTAAAAGTCATGCTTTGACTCCTTAAATAAAACTGCATTTAAGAAATTACATTTAAATGAAATTCGATTTTTGGTCATATGCATGCTAAAATTTTATAAACAAAAATTGACTTGGGCATTGGTAAAATCTTTCGACTTCCATAACTTCGTCAAATGTGACCCGATTTTCAAAAGCAACAGCTTAAAAGTCATGGTTTGACCCCTTAAATAAAACTGCATTTAAGAAATTACATTTAAATGAAATTCGATTTTTGGTCATATATCATGTCATATGCATGTTAAAATTTTATGAACAAAAATTGACTTGGGCATTGGTAAAATCTTTCGACTTCCATAACTTCGTCAATTGTGACCCGATTTTCAAAAGCAAAAGCTTAAAAGTCATGGTTTGACCCCTTAAATAAAACTGCATTTAAGAAATTACATATAAATGATATTCGATATTTGGTCATATGCATGTTAAAATTTTATAAACAAAAATTGACTTGGGCATTGGTAAAATCTTTCGACTTCCATAACTTCGTCAATTGTGACCCGATTTTCAAAAGCAAAAGCTTAAAAGTCATGGTTTGACCCCTTAAATAAAACTACATTTAAGAAATTACATTTAAATGAAATTCGATTTTTGGTCATATGCATGTTAAAATTTAACAACAAAAATTGACTTGGGCATTGGTAAAATCTTTCGACTTCCATAACTTCGTCAATTGTGACCCGATTTTCAAAAGCAAAAGCTTAAAAGTCATGGTTTGACCCCTTAAATAAAACTGCATTTAAGAAATTACATATAAATGATATTCGATTTTTGGTCATATGCATGCTAAAATTTTATAAACAAAAATTGACTTGGGCATTGGTAAAATCTTTCGACTTCCATAACTTCGTCAATTGTGACCCGATTTTCAAAAGCAAAAGCTTAAAAGTCATGGTTTGACCCCTTAAATAAAACTGCATTTAAGAAATTACATTTAAATGATATTCGATTTTTGGTCATATGCATGCTAAAATTTTATAAACAAAATTGACTTGGGCATTGGTAAAATCTTTCGACTTCCATAACTTCGTCAATTGTGACCCGATTTTCAAAAGCAAAAACTTTAAAGTCATGGTTTGACCCCTTAAATAAAACTGCATTTAAGAAATTACATTTGAATTACATTTACATTGAAGTTACACTTTAGGTTGCACTCATAAAAAGTGCAAATCGATGTAGCATTGAAAAAATATTTTGTGTCACATAAACCATATGCTGGTTCATGCTGTGAATTTTTCAATTTACGCCTGTTTATTATCATCCTGTGGAACATAAATGATTTACGTTATCAAAAACGTAATAGGCCAACACATAATCAGTGAAAACAGCTATAAAACTGCAGTTGTGTGCGAATCCATGTGGGTTATTTGTTTGGTTTGTTAGACACGTTTTCGTTAGTTAAGCCATAAGTCAGGACTCTGAAACCTTGACACTGAAATGTATACAGTTTTGTCAACAATGTTGACTGCTATGCGTGTTAAACTGTTGCCTGGTTGTGAAAAACATTGCCTGGAAAGCTACGATAACACGCTCTGGAACAATAGAGAACATAAACAACAAGCCCAACAACATGGCATGGTTGCATTGTGTCCTAATTTTGAATTCAAGTATAATATTTGTTATGCCAACATGTGGTTTTGGCTTAGATGTAATTGAAAATTTGTTGCCAAGAGAAAAATCAATTTGCTTTCACATGAATAAATGAAAAGCACTTGGCATAAAATGTTGAGACATTGAATGTTAAATGTGAAAGTCTTGTAGCTTAATTTATTTTATGTATTTATGCATTTGCTATGAGTTTTGTGTTATTTGGGAATTGGCAAAAACATTGCATCTGTTTATTTGCTTTGCTTTTTAGCAGCTGAATTTTTTAAGTGTTTCAGTTAAAGCCACGTTTGAAACGCATTTGTCTAACACATTTCCCCAGTGACAACTTGACAGCTCGGCATGTGGCAACAGCAACAGCTACATTAAGTCCCCAATGGGGAGTAACATATAGAACGTGCATTATGCAAAGGAATGTGCTGAAAATCAGAATACCAGATAGCATCAAAGCTTTAATTTAGTTAAATGATAAGCATTCAAGTTAATCGTATTTCTAACCACAATAATTTAAATTTGTGTAGTCGAAACAGATATGTAAAGTATGCTTAATTGACTTTAATTTGTGGCGGCACTTTTAATCGATACATTGAGTAGTTTTTATGTTGGCTGCGCTGAGAAACAGCATTTGATCTTGGGGTTATCCAGCCTGAATTCTTCAAAAATTAAACTCTTAAATAAATGTTAGTTTTGTTGGAGAAATTAGGCTTAAGTAAATGCTTGTCTTGATTAAATACTACCAAAAACACAACAAAACAACTAACTATACAAAATGAATTAGTATAATATAACTTATTGTTAGGCATGATATAAATTGTTAACGCTTGAACAGATGTTGTTTAAGAATGCGACAAATTGAAAAGGCAACAACATAACTAACTGCACAATCAGCATTTTCTAACCGCTGTTGTTGTTGTTGCTCTTGTTGGTGTCGTTTATCTATGCAAAACCACAAACACTTTGACTGTGTTAACTACTAAGTCAACAGAGCACCTACTCTGAAAATAACACTTGTGTTTATAGATCCACAGAGACCACCCTCCCCCATCACTACAGCTTGCCACACCAACGCAAACATATTGGTTAAAAAGTGATTAACGAAATGATGAAACAAGTCAAGAAACATGTAACAAATAAAAATAAACAACAACAGCATAAAGTGCATGGAAAAGTTAATAAAACAAAAAGAAAATCGTCAAACTTGGCGGTCACGTAGCTAATGAAAGCGAAAACCAAACAAATTTAGACGGGGTGCTTGGCTCAGAAACGTTCTAATGAGAAAGCTGAACAGAAACAATAATTTTTTGGCAAGATTTTGGCAAGAGGTTGGAAGGTGTGTGTGGGTTGCATCTCAATTGCTGGAAAGTGAGAGTGCAGCGTTCGAGCTGCATTCGAGCAGCTTATAGTATCTGACAGATACGTGTGCCGTTGTGCATTTGAGACGCTTCCACCAAAACAAAACAAAAGCCAAACGCTGACCGAGCTGTAGCAACATTTCCATGGAAACTGCCAGACCGCCAACAACTCAATCGATGATGCTGCTGCTACTGTTGCTCTATGGAGCGACCATTGGGTAAGTTACAACCAAGAAAGCAAACTCTAAAGTCTCAATAAGACTTAACCAGAAATAAAATCAACTACAGCACGGCATTGCCCAAACGCGAGCTGCAAATGCTGGAGATGATGCAGAGTATTCTGGGCGTGGATAGCTCCGATTTTGGTGGACGTAGTCAACGTTCCGGCCCTATGACGTATGCCTCCTCGGTACCGTGTGACGATAGCTTGTCCGAAGAAAGCAGCGATACCTTTAATCTGTATGACAGTGATCTCGATGACAGTATCGAGTTAGTAGAACATGACGATTGTGGGCGATCCTTTGAACCTGCACCACCAGCTACCGAAGAAATTGAGCCATGCGAGAGACCAATGGTGCCAATGCAGCATCCCTGCTATGTGCGTGTATATCTACTGCGCACACCTCTAAAGCGACATGATCCCTGTAAAAACTTTACACTGACTACACCTCCACCAACAACAACAACATCGACAACAATGAAAACAACCACCACCACTAAGTCTCCAAAGCCGAAGTGTAAGAAGGGCAAGTCAAAAAAGAGCAAAGCTAAAGCAAGTTCAGCAGCTAAACCGCTAAACGGCAATAAAAAAACGACGACAACGACAACCCAGGCAACAACGACAACCACAGAAAAAGAAGAGACAACAACAACAACAACGGCTAAGCCAGATACCACAACAACAGAGGTCACAACCACCACCACCGTATCCACCAGCAATGCATCTCCTTCAACAAACGACACCACAACTGAAGTCAACACAACGACAGAAGAAGTGACGTCAACCACAGAAGAGATAACTACGTCCACGTCACCATCCACAACAACAACGACAACAGCGACGTCGCTAAATCCCACCACACTCTCCTACACCAAGAACATGCACTCTAAATCTCTGCGAGGCAAGAAAAATAAGAAAAATCATAAGCCAAAAGTACCAGATCCGCCCAAAATTAAAATGGATGGTACCATGCAGTCCAGTGATACTCATGCGGTATTTCTAAGTGCATTAGCAGCCGTGTCGAGATCACATGCAATGTCCACCACACTAGATCCGGAAAATGATACAATCACAGACTGCATTGAAAGTTCGAGTGATGAAGAAAACGATGAGAACGAAACATATGAAGAATCAGAAGACAGCGTAGAAACTGATGGTAGGTGGCACCAACGAGGTCAGTAAGTTAGCATTAGGAGCAAACAAACAAAAGTCGTAAGACGTTAATTTTCTTAAAAATCTTTTATTATAAATGACTTTGGGTTTCTTGGGTTTTGAGAACTACAATCTACAGCTGCTCTTTAAATCTTAACTAAGGATTTGTTTCCCTTTAGTTTTTGCTTATTGAAGATAATATTTTCTAACTTATTCCACAGCATTCGATGACTATGAGGATGCTGAGTATCAGGAAACCAACTTGTGTCCACAGTTTTCGGCCCCTGACGAACCGGGTACGCCACAAGAAGAAACAAAGCGAAAGACTTAAAACCCACCTTAACATTAAAACTTCCTCCCATTCGACAGCTAACCAAAGACATATGCCTACATCAAATCGTTTTCGCAAGCCCGTCAAGAACTATGTGGAGCCCATTCTGTATGAGGGTCAATTTGCCAAGACACGTCAACGGATTGGCATGTTGCCACCGCAACGAAGAGATTACTATGTGAGCAACAAACAGATCATGCCAAGACCTAGACCAAAGTTCCGGGAACCAATTCCCCACTCGATCTACATGAACAACATTGTGCGCGGATTAAAGTGCAGCGATGAAGTTGGAGGCCAACGAAACAATCCGCCCCAACCCAGACCCTATCAGACAGCAAGGCCAACTACGTCCCAACGCATCTGGCCAAACAGACGCACTGTAATTACATACAACCCAGTGGGACCGCAACCTCAACAGCAATCTCCTCCTCGCCCGAGGAGTAATCCTCTGTTTGGACTCAGTTCCGCTGAGAATTCGAATGCTTACGGCAACGATAGTGATCAGTACTACGATGATGAGTCACAAGAACTCTTTCAATGGCCACGTGATCGTTCTCCGCAACCAACCCCACCTCCACCGGATCCCTGTCAAGCGGAGCTTAGCGGAGGGAGCCAAATGGAGCGGGATATCGATCGAGTGAATGATATGATGCGGAAAAGAGAAAGGAAAGAAAGCGAGGAGAGGATAAAGAGTAACGAGCAGATCTTTGACTATCAGCGTCATATGCATCCAAGTTTCTTTACATAGCCACACAATAAGCATAAGCCAAAAGCAGTTTTAAGCACACAGTAGCAGTAGTATCAATTGCACCACCAATAAGTTAATGAGGAACAAATGATTGTCCCACACAAAAACTAAACCTAACAACAGCACGAACCTACAATTCGGGTGAGTTTTGATTGCAGCTGTTCGCACCGCCGTAAAGTGTACGTCAGAATCGAAAATTGAATTGCTTTGTAAGCAGCGTCTATCCAATCTTAAGTCAATGAATCGCAGGCACGCGCCCATAATGACCAATGCCCCTCACAAACCAAGATATTCCGAGGGTCTGTGATTGATGACTAAATAAAAAGCGTTTATTGGAGGCAACAAAGCAAAGCTCAAGTACTTACTTTTACACGCGAACGTCTCATGATGCAGGTGAAACCGAATTTTGCAATAAAGCTTTCAAAGCTCTCGATACATTGGCATAATGCATTGATGTAGTTCCGTGTGAGGGCTTTACATATACATATTTTAAGTAAAAAAGTAAATTGTTAAGTAAAAATTTAAATAAATAATAATTAAACGGACAATTATGCCAGTCATAAGCCTAGGGGGATATTCTAAGATCAATATGCATATACTTATAATCGCTTTTAAAATGTTTTCAACATTTATTTTATAAATCTTACGGAAAGCAGATAATTATGCTTATCTTTAATTGACCATGTCACTTATACCCTGTTATTAATGGCGAGGCATGCAATGTCTATCACATCACTACAAATAATCAAAAGAGCGTGCCCCAAAGCAGTTGGCCGGCCCAAAGCAATTCAAAATGAAAACAAATAACATACGCCTCTCGCATGCCCTTTCGCCCACTCTTCTCCCACACGCACGCACTTGAATTACAACTCTGACAATAAACATTGGCGTGTTCTCTCACGCTAGTTGGTTCTCTCTCTCACTCTCTTGAACAGTTACTCTCTGTGACATTGCAAATGTCACAGGATGCCGTGTGGGTGATGCGGCGGCGCATAAGAGCGTAGCGAAAAAACTGCGAAAGAGAAAGAGAGAGGGAGATAGTGTGAGTGAACTTAGTGGGAGAGCCCATTGGCAAGCCGAGTCTATATGGTCTATGTGTACTGATTTTCAGGTTCTCCTGGCTCGTTGGATAGTGCGGACGTGTTTTTTTTAAATCGGGTGGAAAGTTGCACGAAACCAGAAAGCCAGAGAAAATTGTTAGGAAAAACCGTTTTACACCAAAAACAACCGAATCAATTACAAGAAGTCATAAGAAACAACTGCAACATAGCCAATTAAATAGTTCAATCTTTTTAACCTAACGTTTGCTGTTTTTAGTGACTAAACTTAACCTCTTTATGTGTGTTACTATTGTGTTTGTGTGTGTGTGTACCTAGTGTTAACTGGGTCCAAGTTCCGTACCCGTATAGCAAAGTGCATTTAAATGTCTAAAAAAAAGTAGCAAATAAAAAAACCAATTAGATAAATTTATGGCCAAAATAAAATTTTATTACCAAACCAATATTAATTGTTAATGTTAATAGGCCAAGATAACTAACTAAACTAGCAAAAGGTGTTAACCAAAAGCAGAAAATAGCAGAAATTTCAATGCCCAAATCAATAACGTATTTCCAAAACAAGATAATATCACCGGAACAACAGTAATAATAAAAACGCCCACAATGTCGTTACATGTAATTAGTGAATGCAATAATTGAAAAAGCAAACACTGCCAAATAACAACTTCAATCAATTTAAACCACCGTTTCAAATCTAAAGATAAATACCAAATGAGCACCATTTAAAGCGAGAAGAACAACAGAAGCAGAAGCAGCGCCAGCAACTAACTGGGTCAGTAAGCAGCACCATCAGCATCACTTACTGTTGACAACTTTTACGACCAACACAACCAACCCCTCACAGCCAGGGCATCCTAGCATCTACGGTAAGTTACTTTCAGGCAAATGCAAACAAGCAATCAGCGGGCAACGGACTAACTTTTCCCTTTAACCGGACTGTTTTTTTCTATACCCTGTAGCTGATAAATCTGATTACTTTAGACCTGGGTACATGTGTATCTTACTCTTTATCACTATTTATTATTTGAAAAGAGAATAGCCCAACGAATTATATTGTATCCTTATTTATTTGCATTCACTTGTTCCCATGTAATACGAAGCAGTTTAAAAAGTAATCAAAGCTGTCGACAGGCTTCGAAATAATTCTTGGAATTGACTCCATAATATGTTTTTCACTGATGCGGCCACCTGACATGCTGGGGCTTTTGGGATGTGCTTCAGATGAATCAGGTGCTGCCACTATGTGTGACAGGTCTGGTTTGATAAGGCTGTCATGTGAATCTCTTTGTTCGTTAGAAATAAATGAGATATTAAATTGCTCTCAGTAAAAACCCCACTAAATTCATTTTCAATTTACATATTTGCATATTGCCATATTTTAAATTTTCTAATATATTTTAAGCATTTCTTTAAAGTGACATAAGCTAAACTTAATATAAAAAGAGTATTTTAACCTTCGTTTTTATTTAAACTAGTTCATGTCATCCATTCAGTTAGTTGCCTTGTGAAGCAGGTCAGCGGGTCAGTTTTGTTTCTGTACCCTAAAGTGCCATATTGTCACTTACTTGGCATTCAGTGCTTGGCGCCATTCACGCCAATTAGAGATAATGAATTCTAATTTATAGATACGCAAACCAGTTTTGGCATTCATTAAAGCCTTAGGCAAGTTTGATAATGTGCCAATTTCAATGAGGGTTTGCCAAAAATATGTCAATTGTTAACGAGCTTAAAAATGCATTTTGTGGATTTTTTGCTGAATTTATCTTTGGGGTTAAGTTTGACAGGTTTTCGAAACATATTTCATACATTGAAGCTAATAAATAAGTTATTTGAAACTTTCTTTGAACTTATACCACAAGTTTGCCTCACTGGCTGTCTCTCTCTCTCTGTCTATCTCCCTCACTACTTTTCGATTCACAATGTAAACTAGTCGTTAAATCTATTTGCTTTTTTATATGGACTCTCTTGCTAGGAAATTGTAGCCGAATGCTTCTCCCGAATAGTAATCAAGTCGAAGTCAATTTGAGCTTTAATCGTCGACATATAAGCAAATAAGACTTTTCAGGCTAAATTTACTAGCTATTAACTACTGAAAGGGGGGGTTGGGGGTGGTGTAAGTGGACACGCATGTTCCACAGTTTATACGACACTTATGCCACATGCCACAAGACCCAGAGTTGTTACACATGCGAAAGCATCAAGGGCAAAAACATTAAGAAACCCACATAAAGCGTCAAAGCCAAAATATTGACTCCAATCGATAGATATTTTTATGCGGTAGACACCTCACCCCAAAACTACCCTTTCGCAATCACTGTGATGCTTTGCATTAAGAATTCATTGCCTTAAATTCAATGTTCTACTTTCGCATACCTTCATCATGCAGACTTTTCTTTCTATAATTAGCATGCGTGTGTGTGTGTGTGTGTTTGCGTATTTGTAATCACCCTCCAGGCTTAGCGTATGTCAAGTGACAGCGTATACTTAAGAACAGTTAACTTATGCTAAGCTAACCTGCTCTGAATTCTGTGCATACGTTTAACCTTATTCAATTAACGATTTTGTGATACACTGTTAACATATTTCTTGGCTGTTTTTGGCTTATTATTAAGTTTCTCCTAACTTTAACTTTTTCTTACGCCTAAAGTGTTAGATTTGTTATTTTTTCACCTAGCAATCAATGTCTTGAGATAAGTCAAAGAATAAGAAGTAAAGCCTTTTTTGTTTGAAGAGCTAAACGTGAGCTGAATAAAATCGTTTGTTATGTTTTAGCCCTTAACCTTTTAACACATTTCCTTGGCTATAAATAGACCAGACGCTTTTTATGGGTTCCTGCATGAGTGCCTAGCTAAAAACTGTTTTCAAGCCAAAAAGTCAAACTTAAACCTCAATTGGAATATACAGATGCGTTGCTGTGGCTTTTGTTGTTATCCCATGTGTTTTGTAACACACATATTTTGAGTGCGACCTTAGCAAAGCTGACTAACTAACCTACAATAGCCTCTGTTTAGACCTAGGCCATGTTTGTAGTTGTTAAAAGAAAATCAATACGACGAGCAGCGTTTCTCTTTCATTTGCTGATTTTAGCACATACTGCAAAATTGGAAATTTCATTTACACTTGACACTGGCACACGAGCCCAGTGGCACACTGATCCACATCCCTCTCCCGCCGCTTCATACATACATACGGTTTACGTTGCCAGTTTGCCTTCAAAAAGCCAGCCAACATAGTTGGTTACAGTTCTCATATCCGCCATGTCTTCGCATGGAAAACGAACGAAAAACGTCAAGTTAAATAGGAACATTGAATGGACTGGTGCAAAGAGGGAGGCACATAAAATCGAATATAAAAGCAAAATATGAAAAGGCATTCGCAAAATGTCATTTCCTGACGTGCTGATAATATATGCAAATAAAGTTCCATCAAAAAATTAAATATTCCATTTATAAATGATGTCGGGTGAACTTAATGGATCAGTGATCCGTTAATAACACTATAATTTACCTTTTCATTTCCAATTTAAATTATTATCGAAAACATTATCATATTTATTATTCAAGCTGTAAAAAATAAATATGAATTTCATTTTACAACGAATTTTCCACAGCTATAATTTTTATCGCAACCTACCCGAAAAATGTCAATTACAATGTGTCCATCAGTTTTCATTAAGTGGATTATGGAGGTCCACAAAAAATAGAACACTTCCTTTATTGACCTTGACACAACAACATCATCATTAAATTACAATTATGAAGAGCAAACCAACATTTTGAGTTAATGTAATTTTCAGTGTTACAAAAAGTGTCTACAAATTGCTGAGCACGTTCAATTTAATTAAATTACACTGCAACAACAGCAAAATCAACACGAAACCTCAAACCAACCAACAGTTACACACACACACACACGCGCGCGCACACACTCGACCATAACCGCATTGGCATCCTTAGGACGGCTTCCGCCATTCAAACCACCTCTGCTGAACCCACTCGGTTCAAATTTGTAACGTGCTTATAACGAAATAGTACTTATGTATGTGAGAAGCCGATAAGCAAACGCACTTTAATGCAACCCATTAAAGAGCGCACCCAAAGAGCCTTACACAGCGAAAGAGAGAGCGCAATAATGCGCTCTGTGCAACTCTATTTCAGCCGAAAGAGAGCGAGAGTTCGCTTATCAGGCAGCACGAATGGTATCCACAGTGCATTGTCGATAAACAGCTGAGCCGGCTGAGGAAAAACTTTGGCTTGACGATTGCGGTACGGTTAACCCAGCCGAATGGATTAGTCTGGCGCGCGACTCAATGCGATGCGGATACAGCTGCAGTTACCGTTAGCCGGAAAATGCTTAAAACTTAAACAGTATACAATAATTAAACATGTACTCTTTGAAGTGTTTCAAAGCGATTGGTTTGCGGTCATAGAGTGTGTGTGTGTGTGTGTTTAAACGAATTCCAAAACGTGGCAACTTTTTTTTTCGTCTGCTTGTTGCTTGTTGGTGTCCATTGTCCTTTGTGTCTGCAGCGTTGCTGTTGCTGGGCAAGTCAATAACCCTTCGACTCTTTGTTACTTTGTTGACAACGGTCTTTGCGAATTTGTAAAATGTTTGTCTTCGACCGTAAAATTCAAGAAGTGAATACCAGAATGCCGAATCAAACCCAAGCACAGGCAAAACTTAAACATATCCATGGACATGGCAGGTTGCCAAAAGTGATAACAACGGACAGCAGCAGGTAATACTTAATTAAGAACAAAAAATCCAATTAACGCAACACATGTAACTATATTGTTTGCTTTAAGTATCTTAAAGTTTCAAGTTATGGCAAATAACAATGTGTTCTGCAGCTAATAATAAGTGTCAGATTTTCAAAAGCTGTAATTTGCTTAGCCCACACAATATGAAAAACTTGATTTATATATGCTAAGTATTTGAATAACTTCAACTGTAGAAGTCAAATCCAAGAAATCCGTACACAATAGCTCTTTGATAATACGCAAATTATGGGGCATTTCTACTGCTAGATGGTGTGCCCCCAATTAAGTGACAATGGAAACTTTTGCGACACGCAGAGAGGGGCGGCAAAATAATAATAGAAGAAGCCAAGTATAAATATATCTCAAACATAGTCAACAATTTATGAACTGGCACGAAACTTTTCCGGCTGTTGTCACAAGTATGCGTTTAGGCCATAAATTTAGTTGAAAGTACAAATTAAACAAATAAATGACAGGTCTATATAAAAGGCTTGAAATCATATTGCAGCTAAGAGAAATTGTGGGAAAATGTGCAAACAATGGAAAACATTGTCACATATCTGTAGAGCTTTAGCTTACTTTCCGTTTTGTTGCAACTTAAACTTAAGTGTGTCTTTTTCGCATTGTTAGAGCCTGCAGACTGGGTCAATAACATTCACATACGATGTTGGCTTTTTGTCTGGATATCCTTTGTTGTTATTATGATAAGGTGCAGAACGTGCAACGTTCTCTATAGAGTGTAACTGACAGGAAGCCGTTCGATAAGCAAAATAACAAACTTTTCTCTTATTCCAGGCAAGTTTTCTATCTCTCTCTCGCTCTCTCGCTCTTTCGCTCTCTTTGTTTCTATTTGTTGCACTCATGCAACTGACTACCCTAGTTGACATTTCTGTTTTGCTTGCCTCATTCTCCAGTGCAACATCTAGGCGGGGACATTGATCCCATTTTTTTTTGCCTTGCTGTGGCCAAGCCTCCTGAGCCTCCTCCTCCACCCAAATCTTATGTATGTCATTTCCGCAATACAACATCTGTAATGCTTGTAGCCTCAGCGGCACGCTTCGGGGAACCCAGCATGATATTTCAACAACAACAATATATTTGCTTTAAAAAAAGAATGTAAATAAAACCATTTTTTAGCAACAATTACTGCACAACAGTTAATTGGTTGGGTTGGCTTGAATAAACTGTTTTACACCTTAAGTGTGTGAAATTCGTTGTTTGCTTGCGATAAGCATGAGAAATGTTACCATGAGACATGAAACTATTCCATTTCATTTGACTTAATGGCATATTTTAGTTGCTCTTTTGTGGTTTTTACTTGATTTAATTTGGCTTAGCCCTGTCATATGCAGGGCTTTGGTTGTCCTTGCAGCTGACGCCTGAAATTCATTGCGTTACATGGCGTACCCCAAAGACAATAAAAACTGGAAAAGCGGACGCCGCAGTTGAGCGGAGAATGACATCAGCCGAGTTTTAGAATATATACACACAAGCATATAGCATTTTAGCAAGACTTTATGTTGTGGCTTAAATGAATGTCACCCATTTAACTGGGCAACTGTGCCACTGGGCATTAGCAACAAGAAAGCCAAATTGCTAGCTAACGGCCCTGAGCTTTATATGATTTATAATGCCAGAAGGCCTTGAGAAAGCTATATGACTTGGCTAAATTTGATTGGTTTTTGCTAGTTCTACTGTAAGCGTGAATTAAATCAATGTCAATAGGAAAACAAAAACTAGTCTGTTCCCTTCAGAAATGTTTCGAAATGAGTATTTTGTATATGAATTGTTAACTCGCATTTAGTTGTTCTTTAATTTTCTCAACATCTACTTATAACTATAGATATTTGTGCGAGAAATTTTAATAAAAATTTTGTGACTCAAATAAAATGTGCTAACAACAGTTGTTGACACTTTTAATTAAACAGATTGTCAAAAAACAAGCGCCGTAAACTGAAACACACCAAACAAAATAAATATGAAAACCATAATGGACCTGTTTAATCCGATAGTGAACTGGTTTTACGGTCATATCTTCATTAGCAGCGCTAAGAAACCCATTCAAGCTTTAGTAGCAAAAATGTTTTCCTATAAAAAATTTGCAAAATTTGGCAATATAATAAACCCATCATATGAAATTAACAGAGCCGCATATAAATTAAAACAAACAAATAATATTGTTTATAGATGATAAGGACGACAGTTGTTAAAAACTGAAAGCCTTATCGAGTGGCTTGTTCAAGTGGTTAACAGCAAAGACGCGCCACAATAATGATAAGAATCTGTAGGTGAGAAGTTTGGCACGTTTATTAAACCATTTAGTTACTAAGAGTTCTCAAGTGGTGGCGATATGTCTGTGAAATCAATTTAAAATTGTCAACTTGAAAGAAGCCTTGTTCATGACACATTTTCCCCAAAAGACTCTAAATGATTTCTCAAGTATTGAATGATTAGAGTCAGAAACTTCTGACGTCAATACTCAGCTTACTTAGAAAAAGCTTGTCACACCTGGACTCTTTTATTGACGGTTCATTAAGTTATCTTTGAAGTATTTGCTTGGGACATATGTCAACACACATAACTTAAAGGCGCCGCACATTTTATCATAGTATAAAAGTCGTTCTATAGCTGAATCAACATTGATTCGTCTATATTTTTTATTCAGATTGTCAAGTGTTAATTAGCAACAATTTGTAATGCCCAGAAAATGAATTTATTAAACAATAAAAATATATTTTCTTAAGGCCTAATATTAGACCAAGCTCCAACAATGACAAATCTCTCATTCAACGAATCCAACACTCGATTGATCCTAACACAACAAACAAACAAACAACTCAAAATCCAGTTAATATTCTTACTCAGCATTGAGCTACAAATTTCCCCTTTTGTTGATGCGTAATTAAAACCAAAGATGCTTAATCTCTGTTTCAGACTTATGCAGTTTTTCAAACCGTCAGTTGGTCAATTTCTCAGGTGTCGTTTGAGTCTCTCGCGCTATGTGTGTGTGTTTCTGTTAGGTACTAGCTATTTGTAAGGTGGCAAAACTCGATGCGGTTGCCGCATTCCAGTTTAAGCCGGTAAAATGCTGCCGTGCAGTCTGCGTCGCTGTTGGCGTCTTTACGCATCAAGCGCTAGCAACTTACTGCAAATTAAAATTATAATAAATGCTAGCAGGCATTTATGTAACAAAAAACACAGCAACATGTTTATTTCTTTAAGTTTTGTTTTCTCTTTTTAATTTTCTTTTGATTTAACCACTCGAAACAGCTGTTTTCCGATTTGGAGCGGTAATACCCATTAGTACAAAGATATACACATTTATATACATACTCATGTATAATTATATGCGAGACGACTCGGGGACACTAAGTTAGTAGCTGATAATATGCATAGGCGGAAAGTGTCGCAGTCGAGACAAAGAGAAACATTCAAAATAACAACAAAATAATAAAAAATAAGAAAACGCAGACTACAATTCGTTCACGATAAAATACGAAGACGTATGTTTGTAGCTTATTTTTCAGATTTTCTGTTTTACAAAATGTTTAGTAGCTACCGCCCTGATCTGGTCATATGAGGAACTAAGTAGGATTGACTTTCAAAGAAAAAGCATATTAAATGCTAAATAATCAATCCTCTATCTTGAATTGATTTGCAGCACATTTTAAATGATAATTGCTTTGATAAGGCTTGCTTGAATATAAATATATTAAAAGAGACCAAACGTGTTTTTGAATATAAATGGAAAATTTTCCTCTTCCCTGACTGCC
>JARNME010000029.1:16133090-16266693 GCA_030179655.1 Scaptomyza flava
TCTTACAGCGCCGCAAGCCTTGTGCTTTATTAAACATTATTCTTTTCTTTTACCACTCACCCATTATTATCCTCGAAGAAGGCCTTCTTGACGGTTCGGTGTTTGATTTAAATAGGCTAGGGTAATATTAATTGCATATTCACTTTACATGTATTAGGTTTGAATTAATATAATTAACGTTAATTTTCTTGTACTTATTTATTTTATTGTTGGTACGTGTAATTTAGAGTAAGTAATTTTTTGTATTATCACTTTGCATTATTTGTGTTTTACGACTAGCAAAACAATTTTGCTATTAGTAGGCGTTTTCTTGCATTTCTTTCTTTACACCTGCACACACATACCACTTTGTCAATGCTGACTTGTTTTTACATTAAGTTCTTTTATTATCTACGTTTTGTCTGTCTTTAACTTGTATACATTGGTTTTGTATTGTAGCTTGTCGGCTTTTGGATCTCGTATTTTATTTTACGCTGTTAACTGATAACACTCAATGTCGTTCATCGTAATTTTATTGTTCAATTTCTTTGTTTTTTTTTTTTTTTTTTTTTTGTTATTTTATTTTTTGTTTTATTTTTGATTCTTGTAACCTTTTCAGGTCGTAGTTTATTTTTTTCCCTCGGCTACGTAAATCGCACGGTCTTCCTCTCTGATCGCTGCTTGCCCTCGAGAATGGTGCCTTATGGTTTTCTGGGCCAAATTCTGATCTCCTCCGGAAATTTTTCTGCGCGAACCAATGCTTGGCGTTTTCTCAGATTTTCGACGTAACCATAATTAATTTCGGATTGAATCCGAGCGAAGCCTTGCCGGCTCGACAATATTATTTCCAATATTATTTTGTGTTTATTCAGCACCTCATTATACGGATGCCACAATAATTTTCAGATTATATTGGGTGCCCGTGTGCTTCTGAAACTAGTTTTCTCGAAATCTTCTTGGTTCAGCCAACTGGTCAGTGCGACGATATTGCAGCAAAGAGATCGAGCTCAGATGCGAACGACCCGACGACCTTATTCTGAATTCCGATTTGGTACTCACCAAGTGGTGAATATGCACCTGTCACTTAGCGGCGTTGCCATATTGGTATCGATGCATATATTCATTGCTGCACTAAGGCGCGTAATAGTTTGATTTAAAAAATCGACCCAAAAATTTTTGTATGTGGACATTACACTAAAGCAAAAGCTTAAAATATCCAAACCACATTTAAATCTATTTTACAACATCTGTAATCCCTTTCACTATGGTACATACCTTTACTGACATTTACCAGCTCTTTCAAATATTTACAAAACCTGTTAAGATAACATTTATAAAGGGCTACCTTGAGTTCTCATTAAAACCATTTATTTTCGTAAGCAAACATTGGAAAATCGACCAAAACAAAACGAATCAAAGCAAGACAAAACATAAACAATTCGTTATCTGAAATTAGAAAAATAAATTAAAAAAACACAATTTATTATCCGCATATTTATTCATAAAAAAAAAATTACTTATAAAATAATTATACATATTCAAACATATTCAACAAACAAGCAATCAGTTGAAATGCTCTTAGTCAATTTCGAAAGGCCTTTGACATCAACAAAAAAAGCTATTTATAAAAAAATTGTTTATATTGTGTTAGTGGATTTGAGCTTGGGCAAAATTAATCGTGTTTTTTTTTTCAAGGTGCCATAATTAAATACAAATACATTAGAAACAATTTTCTATAACTGTCAAAAGTGATGTTTTGCACGAACCAATTGTCAACGGAGTAATTCGGAGTCGTTCCTTTCGCCTGTATGGATTTCGGTATAAGGCAGTTGCAACTAGTTATGTCGATATCAATTAATGCAATCACTGAATAAAAAATTAAAAAACAAAGGCACAGAGAACCGCACTGCAAATATTGTAATAAAAAATAAAAACCTTATTGAAAGTTAGGTAAACAATTTCCTATACTTACTGATAAGAACATAGAGAGAGACTCATAGAGAGTCTAGGAAAACGCACGCTGGCGATAAGAACACATGCCTCAAACATCGATAAAGTCCACAAAGAATACCAACATTTAAAAAAGAAACTGCATAGTTTCTAATCGAATCTATTGGAATTATGGACAAACATGTTTATGGTATTTTGCTGCTCGCGTCAACACTCTTTGCACTGTGATACGTGATATCATTAGCACTAAATGAATTTTAAACTAGTATTTAGTAGTTCTAACTAGTTTAAAGTCAAACACACAAGATTCATAAATCGAATAATTAAGTTTAAAGTGTGTTTTTATAAAAAATATTTCATTACGGAACGGTCTAGCTCGGGCTTTTATTTCGTTGAATCAAAACAATGCTTTGAATCACTGTGCGCTATCGACGCGTCGACGTCGCTGCCGGTGTTAATCGCAGCAACAGCAGCAGCAGCGGCAGCGGGTTAAGCGCCGACGCTGCTTCGCTTTGAAGATCGGCCAGTTATTAGTTAGTCTGCAATCGCTCGGGCTCGAAGCGAGTCGTAAGGACGGCGTGACAAAAATTAAAGACTAGAATCGAGCAATAAGCAATTTGAACTTAATTTAGTATTCCTCCGACGAGTCTTAGTGCCTATCTTCGGCTATTACGCATAGCTCGTTTTTTGACTGCTTCGTTAATCGTCGATTGATAAATAAGTTCGATCGCGTTGTTTGAACAATACGCGATCGTTGAAAGTGTTTATTTGTCGGTGTCAAACTCCAGATTGGAGTCAATAAATATGGCCCACAAAAACGAAGATAATACGTAAGTAAAGAGTGAACAAAAAATTCCGTTCAACCATAAAACAAAAGTGCAAATGTGCCACCCTGAAGTCAAGAGTTCTTAAGTTAATGAAATCAGTGCCCATGAAAGTGTTACAGGTGATAATTGACGGGCTTATCTCAAAAGACGATAAACAACGGCCTTATAAAAATAACAAGGACAAAGGCAGAATATTTTCTGATTGTCCAACATAAATATATAAAATATCTCTTGTTTGAAAGTGATTCCATAAAGCTCAGTTAAACACGGGTCTGTGCAAACTTGTTAAAGGCTTATTGACTTATTGCTTTTTTTTAATATTGAACTGGGACACCGGGAAAGTGGTTTTTTTATTAACATTGTCTGAGATCGACCCAGTTTATGGCGGCACTTGGCAGACAATTTGGAGTGTCTGCCTATCAGTTGGGAAAACTTATATGTTTACTATATATATAAGCGTAGACACATTTGAACATTAATGTATATTATATTAATAGATAAGCATTTTAGATTGCTAAAATGGCTGTCGTTGACTCAAGACGTTAATAATCATTTACGACGTACACATAAGTTCGTGATACTGATTTACCCATTAGACTCAGCAATAGTGGTGCAAAGAAATGAAAATAAATCCTTGTAAAAGCTATCACTAATTAAGATAAAGCCTCTTTGTTTGATATTATCTTGTGGACAGACTTTCGCAATCCAGAAAATTTCACAGCTACTATCGTATCAGCACATGTGTTATAAAAGAATGCAAAGATTAACAAACGCAGAAATGCAAATATTGTTTTAATTATTGATATCGGGTATTTGCTAGTCGAGCAACGCAAGCTGTGCGTTTGTTTGTTGCTGTTCAGACACTTGTGGAATAATTTGAAAATGCATTTCAAATAGTGACAAACTATATGTACACGCTTACTCGATAATCTTTTAAGAATTTAATTGGAATGCGTCAACTAATTAAATAACAGTTTGAGACAATATTTATATAAAATTTATTGTCGTATGAATATATACTTATATAATGTGAAATTGTATAAATTAACTGCGTTTACGGAATGCATAATAATAAAACCAACAAATCTATTGAATAACTAGATTTGAAAGCTACAATTTTCGTGCATTGTTAATCGCGTTCTAAAATTGAGAAGAAAACACAAAACAATGACAGTGATCACTGAACAAACAAAACTTATGGAGAGCATTTTTCGGAGTACTTTGTGATTGGCTGTCACTGTTGACAGTGACCGTGACTGTCGGAATGATCTAATGTGAATGAATGCAAAACCTTATTTTTTGACTCACCTCAATGACGCTGCTAATGTTGATTAACTTTGTCGATTTGCTTTTTTGAGTTGCCGGTCGAAATTGTTTGTGATTTTCAATCCAATAAATGCATGTGCAGAGCAGGTTGTTGTTTAACTGGTTTTTTTTTATCGTTTCTGTTGGGTGTGTGGCAACGTTTTTTGATTAATTAAGTTGAAGCGCATGCAATTCAATTAAAAAGTTTCTACTTTTTTGTAAATATTCAGTTGTAGAAGCCGTTTTTGAAACTAATTGCTTGTGTAAATTATTTATTTTGGTTTCTTTCAGGCCTTGGAACATGAACTCGTCGAGTGGGGATGATGAGGCGCCAAAGGATCCGCGCACTGGCGGCGAGGACTTCACACAACAATTTACAGAAAACGATTTCGAGGGTAAGTCAATACAAATTAAGCTTAAATGCACCACGCGGCGTATACGCAATGCATGCAGAACGTTGTCAAATAGACTTGGAAGCTGATTATTTATGCAAAGTTGGTCGTTAAATGATACACAGACACGCCAACGCACTTTGCCCAGTTCCATCTGAAAACTTTTGAATTTCGAAGTCATCCAAGTCACTCAGGGGAAATTTAAATGAACAAAGCAAGACTAAATGCTGCGGAAGATTGGGTGTGATTAAAAGTAGAGTATATTTTAAAATGCAATGCAATGCAATAAAATTATAATGTGCAACATTTAAAAAGTTTAATTTTTGTAACTAATATCACGTTTAGAGCTAAATGAATTATTTTGTTCCCATTATTTATAAATTGTTTTCAAAGTTCACAATTTTACCGAAGTGTTAACATACTAATGAGGCAATTAGAGTTGGTCAAAGGGGGCTTAACTCATTTATTCAGAAAACACTTGCGGGCTGATCAAATCGAATAATTTACGCGTCTCAATGAACTGTTAAAAACGTCTAATGAACTTTTTTAATTATTACCTATTATGACAATTGTTTAAATATATTATGACAGTGTTGTGACAAGATTTTAAACACTAGCTAACAAAGATTTTAATATTTGGAATATGCATAATTCCGATTTTTTTAAAATACTTCAATCCAAATTCTTATCAATGATTTTTCTATATTATATTTGCTTTAATTTATGTTAAGTTATATTACAATTTTATTTATTTTGTATCCGAATGACTAATACACTTTTAAACCCATAATCACAGCCTATCATTTTGACATTCCATTCATCTTTATTTCACTCTTGCGTTTCCACATTATACCAGTTTAAACCGCTTTACATCTTTTTTTTTGTTGTAAGCGATCTCCACTGTATCCGCAAACAAATTGATAATTAAATGCATTAATCGCAGCTTGTGACAACGCCCACCAGACCTTGATACACATACATATATGCACGTTAATATGACACGCTACATAGAACATTATATGTTTACATATCTATCTAAGTAGAGACTCTGAAAAATGGTAACTTATAATTAATTTAAATTATGATCATCCCGAGATGTAGCTTAAGCACAGATGATCTAACAATTAGCCGACAAACAAAAACGACTGTCAAAACCGGGAAAATTGTCATAGGACCAGAAATTAATGCTAGCACGTCATTTGTGTATAGGATAGGAAAGATTTGAATAAGTAATATACCATGCTTACATTCATCCGCTCGATGTGCTTGCTTATTCAGCAGCAATTAAGCACACAATGGCAATGCCAAATTTATACATGGCCCCTTTCCCTTCTTGAGACAATGCGGCGTATGCGCAACGCCGCTACTTGCCTTGATTCATGGCTTTAAAGTCTGCCTCAGCAAGCGCTGAGCAGACCGTAGCGTAACGGTATAAATTATCAAGCTTGTGTAGTCGCAACGCTTATCAACTATGAAAATTGTACGAAGCGCCGCCGCCGCCGCTTTTGATTGCAAGCCACGCGAGCGTACAGAACAACAGCAACAACAAAAAGAAATAATCTCAACGACTTTTCCAATAGATTTCCCAGCTTTTATCCATGTACTCATGAATAGTACATGTGCATATAGTATGTTTTCTTTTTATTATTTTTTTTTTTTTTGTTGGTTTTTTGTGCTGTAATCAATTAAGCAACGCATTGAATTTGTATCCGCATGCATGCAGGACATCGTGCACACACCGTTTATGTGGGCGTACACGTGCCTGGAGGCAGACGACATTCGCAGCGTCGCCGCAAGCATCATCACAGTGCCAATGGAGGCGGCACTGTTGCAACTGCGGGCGCAACATCTGCCAACGCTAGAGGCAGCATCGGCGACAAGCAACAGGAAGTGGAGCGACCAGGTTGGTGGCATAGACCCAAACTATTCCACAATTCAAGTAGTGTATATTTACGGTTCGTTAGTGACTGTGTGTGTATGCGTGTGAGTTTGTGTGTGTGTGTGTGTTGGCGCAAATAATTGTGAACTGGACACGCTGTTGAATGAATGATGGCGGTCGGGAGCTGAAACTGTAGCTGACATGTGAGGGCAATCAGCGTTACTGCTCTAAAATGCTATTAAATTACAGGATGTACCAGACTCCTGGCAGCATCAAGCACAAATTATAATCATCTGTGGAAATCAGGGTTACTTGTTCAACCACTCGAGAGGTTTGATTGACATTAAGTTTGTTATTGGAGGAGGCTTAAGTAAAGCAAAACGTATAAATTGATAATGTTTGTCACAATTGCTTCATAGCTTATTTATTGACTATAAGCAAAAAGTAAAGCAGCAGCCAGCTTTATCTTTTCAACTTATCTCAAACTGTCAATTTGCTTTCAAGTGACAATCGCTTTCATTGTTTAGGTAATAAAGACAAATCTTATTGTCAAATATTTAACAGATAAAACCATTTGTCAAAAAAGCGTCAGGTAGCTTCGACGAAACCTTAGAAAAATTTAAACCGCTCAAACATGTCTAAGAACTGCAAATAGATAAGTTAAATACATTAAACAATACAAAGTTATTTTGTAGAATATCGTATTTTGTATTTAATTGCATTGAAAGATAGAAATTTTCATTTCCAGAACCCTGCAAATTGGTTGAATCAAAAAAAACCATTCTATATAACTTTCTGTATTCCTCTATAACAATGTTTTTTCATGTCCCTCTTTGAAATTCGTTATATGGAAAGCCGACTGTATTCAGCATTGTAATCATATTCACAATAGGCAAAACCTTTGCCTGCCTCACCATCATTCTTAAAATCCACCAACTGTTTAACTAACTAACAAACTAACCCACAGCTACTACTAAGTAGCCATATGGTCGAGAGCAATTCCCCAAGCAAATCGCCACAAAATATGTGGGCAATTAAGCGGGTTACGCTTAAGAACCAATGGCTTTGACTCCGAGACAGTCATAAATGTTTGTACAAACCTAATCATGACCTCATCTCCTTTTCTATAGCAACGCCGCCCGCACAACGCGTACAGTTCATACTGGGTGAGGATGTGGACGATGGCTCACATGCATCGCATCCTCTCTTCTCCGAAATGGGCATGCTGGTGAAGGAGGGCGATGAAATTGAGTGGAAGGAGACGGCACGTTGGATTAAATTCGAAGAGGATGTCGAGGAGGGCGGCAATCGTTGGTCTAAGCCACATGTGGCAACACTCTCGCTACACTCCCTGTTCGAGCTGCGTGGCCTGCTGCTCAATGGCAGCGTCATGTTGGACATGGAGGCGCATAACCTGGAGCTCGTTGCCGATTTGGTATGCGATCAGATGGTCAGCAGTGGCACACTGCCCGCTGGCGTCAAGGATAAGGTGAAGGATGCGTTGTTGCGTCGCCATCGACATCAGCATGAGTATGCTAAGAAGACACGCATGCCAATCATTCGATCTCTGGCTGATTTGCGCAATCATTCGTCATCAAAAAGTGAGTAGACCTTTTGTTATGGGATATCAGTTAACATATAACTCATCTCGTTCGTTTGTTGCGCATCATCATCATGACTGAGTTTGGATCTTGTCCCTTTTAACATTACATAAATTTCAATATTAACCACTTAACAAAAATGAAATGGGGCTACTTAGCTGCAACTGGGCATTCATTGCATGCCACATCGCCTGGTTTTGGTTTGGATGGATGCCGTACACCCTCGACGCCACGCTTTGTGTCCAGTAAGGACCAGCGTGGTTGTTATCTCGCTGTTCCCACAGGTACAAGAGACACAAGCACACAGACATACCCAATCTCAGCTTTTCAATGCACCGCCAAATGCTCCAGATCCACACCAGCTGTAAAGAGAGCACGCACTAACCATCTAGCAAATACGCTGACGTGGTACTGTGCCAGTCGAATGTATAAAAAAATACTTTTAAATATGAGCTCGTATCCAACCAGCTCAATGCACCCTGAACATCAATAAGTCTCAACATCTGCAATATCATTCATCAATCAATCAATCACTTGCAACATTAGTTAAGTAAGTCACAGTGCTGTGCAACGTCCATGCAAAACGTTTGCTAACACTAGCTCTAACCATCGCTCGCTCTTTCGCTCTTGCTCCCTTACTTGTACTCGTTTCGTTGAAATAATAGCCGACATGGGCGCTATTGGCGTTACCACCTGGTTCCATGCGGGCGCCTCGCCTTCGCATGTCCCGTCTGCTTGCCAACAAGGACACTCAGCGGCGACCCAATTGACAAGTAATAGACTTACTAGATATTTATTCTAAACTCTTTTTATGCATATATGGCTTTAACTTCTTTGCGTAAAGTGTACCTACCAAAGCACGCTGTTTTTAAACTTTAAACAACGATATGTAGTTTAACTATCTCTTTCACCTTCTGCTTTATCTCTCTAAAATAAAATAAAGAAACTTCTAATAGCTATTTTCACTATTGAATTCACACTGAATTTCAACCCTTTCAACTTTTTTGATACCCTTCTCTACTCTACCCCTCACGAAAAATTCAATATACTATAATAAACTTCTGTCTATTCACACGCAAGTTAATCGAGGTTCCATGTTGAATATATGTATATTTAGACTTGATGCAGCGAACTCAACGCAAGATATTTTAACAAAGCCGTTACTTTTTAGAATTTTTTTTTTTTTTTGTAATTATTTTTTTCGGTTTTTATGTATTTTAATCACCATAACAATGCAACGATAACTTACAGTTGAAGAGCAGTCTGGCAACGCTTTATTGGCAACCACACCGCTATCGATAACCGCCAGCGAGCCCGGACCAACCGGCAATACCAATGGCAGTAGCAATGCCCTGGGAATGGGAATGGGACGTTTTCTAACGGTGCCCGGCAAGCCCAGCAGCAAGGCGCTTGGTAAAGAAACCAAATCTTCAAAACTATCCAACTATATCAAGATTGCAAAAGTTATCGTTATCTTTACCGTTCGTTCGTATTGCGTGACAACCTTCTTGTTTTTAATTCAAAAACTAGCTGAAAATCTCGAATTCAAGTTTAGTTTCTTTATTTTTGGTAGCAATTTAAAAATATATATATATAATAATGAGATCTGAAAGAAAGAAATTTGCATGGTTAAAAAAAAACATTGGAACCCACATAATAGGCAACATTTTTCAGATATGTATTATATCATTTTACTTTCTAGCATGCTTATCACTCACAGTTATCAAAAATCCTTTTCTGCGCATGATCTTTCATTTCTCTGTATGTTGTCTTAAGAATGAATTTATTAACTTAACTTTCTGCACTTTTACTATATATTTTCTTTGAAATTTGTTTATGATTTCTGTTGTTATTTGTCATTGCTGTATTGTAATGCCTATATCCGAACAAAAAAATCAATATACAACTTCACCAACAACCTGCACGCCTGCAACCAATATACCAATACCAAAATACCGAACCTACTCTGTACCTGTACCCATCAATGCGATACCGAACTTGACTAATGTAGAGAAAAAATCAAATTCCAAAAAATTGCGGCCCAAACAAAATATGCCTGTGATCACAGAGGATATGGTTAAGAGTCCCAGTAATCAATCGATGGCAAGGCAAACAAGCGGATCAGAGCTTGCGGAACAGCAACACAAGGGTAATACGCACTTCATGCGTAAGATTCCTCCCGGAGCGGAGGCAAGCAACATTCTGGTTGGAGAAGTGGATTTTCTTGAGCGTACACTCTCCTGTTTTATACGTCTAAGCCAGGCAGCT
The DNA here is from genome assembly GCA_030179655.1 of Scaptomyza flava. NCBI lineage: Eukaryota > Metazoa > Arthropoda > Insecta > Diptera > Drosophilidae > Scaptomyza > Scaptomyza flava. Next base: position 16,143,292 of record JARNME010000029.1, read on the forward strand.
GTAATGGGTGATCTGACCGAGGTGCCAGTGCCAACCAGGTGAGTTGGGCTTGGGACGACAAGGTCAAATTCCGATCCCACTACCAAGACAGTCTAGTAAACGAAAAGGTTCTTAGGCTAATATCTTTTTAATTACTTTGCAGATTTATTTTTATACTGCTTGGTCCGCCGGGCAGTCAGAGTAACTTCCATGAGATTGGACGAGCCATGGCAACGCTGATGTCGGACGAGATCTTCCATGAGGTGGCGTATAGGGCACGAAAGCGAGATCATTTGCTCTCTGGTGTGGATGAGTTTTTAGATGCGGTTACAGTATTACCACCGGGTGAATGGGATCCAACCATACGCATTGAGCCCCCAGCGGCCATACCATCGCAGGAGGTGCGCAAGCGTCCACCCGAGCTGCCCAAGGAGGAGATTGACGAGGAGGAAGTGGAGCAGCGTTTGCGCGAAGAATCGGGTCTGTCGCGAACGGGTCGTCTCTTTGGCGGTTTAATCAATGATATTAAACGCAAGGCGCCCTGGTATTGGAGTGATTATCGAGATGCCCTTTCCATGCAGTGTGTGGCCTCCTGGATTTTTTTGTATTTCGCCTGCTTGTCGCCCATCATTACGTTCGGTGGACTACTCTCTGAGGCGACGGGCAAGAATATGGCGGCTATGGAATCGTTAGTTTCCGGTTTTGTTTGCGGCATGGGCTATGGCTTCTTTTCCGGCCAGCCGTTAACAATTTTGGGATCCACCGGTCCAGTGCTGGTCTTTGAGTCAATTGTCTATGAGTTCTCGATGGCTCAAGGCTGGGACTATATGACATTCCGGTTCTGGATCGGCATGTGGGTCGCCGTCATTTGTGTCGTGCTGGTCGCAATCGATGCTAGCGCTCTCGTCTGTTACATAACGCGCTTCACCGAGGAGAATTTTGCCACCCTTATCGCCGTTATCTTCGTATACAAGGCCATCGAGAATGTGGTCGTCATTGGCAAGAATTTCCCAGTCAATCAGGGTATCTACGACTGTATTTGTACACCACCGCCGCAAAGCAATGCTAGCGTCTTGGAGTTTGCCAAATACAAATGGGATGCGTGTGAGGTAAGTTGCAAGGAATATATCCTTTAAAAGAATCGAAATCATTCCAACTGTACCCTCTCTATTTCTGTAAGGTCTACAATGGCACCTTGAGTGGTGCAGATTGCGGCAGGCCACCCACCGAGAACGTATTCCTCATGTCCGTTTGTTTATGCTGTGGCACTTTCATCTTCTCTACCGTACTCAAGGAGTTCAAGAATGCCTTGTTCTTCCCATCGATAGTGCGACAGTATATAAGTGACTTTTCCGTTCTCATTGCCATATTTTCCATGACCTTCTTTGACTACTCTTTGGGCGTACCCACACAGAAACTGGAGGTGCCTAATGAGTTGAAGCCTACATTGAGTACACGTGGCTGGTTTATACCACCGTTTACTGAGAAGAATCCTTGGTGGTCACCGATCATTGCTGTGTTTCCTGCATTGCTGGGCACCATTCTCATCTTTATGGATCAGCAAATTACGGCTGTGATTGTCAATCGCAAGGAAAACAAATTGAAGAAGGGCTGTGGCTATCATTTGGATCTATTTATCCTATCTGGCCTAATTGCCATTTGCAGTATGATGGGTTTGCCGTGGTAAGTGTCGTTAGTAATATCATTATAATTATGGATAAGTATCATGTTTTCATCTTGTTTATTTTTTAAGGTTCGTTGCTGCAACAGTGCTGAGCATTAATCATGTCAACTCGCTGAAACTGGAATCGGAGTGCAGTGCCCCTGGCGAGAAGCCGCAGTTCTTGGGTGTGCGCGAGCAGCGGGTGACACACATCATGATCTTCCTTACTATTGGCGGTTCGGTGCTGTTGACACCGCTGCTCGGATACATACCGATGCCGGTGCTTTTTGGTGTCTTCTTATATATGGGCGTGGCCTCGCTTAAGGGTCTGCAATTCTTCGATCGCATTCTCATCATGTTTATGCCAGCCAAATATCAGCCAGACTATATGTTCCTGCGCCAGGTAATATCTACATATAGTCGGTCAACGATTAAAGTTTCTCTTAAACTTTCAATTGCTTTTCTATTTTAGGTACCCATTAAACGCGTTCATCTGTTTACCGCAATCCAATTGGCGTGTCTAATTATTTTGTGGTTGATTAAGAGCTTCTCAGAGACTTCGATATTGTTCCCTCTAATGTTGGTGGTAATGATTGGTATACGTAAATCCCTCGACCTTGTCTTTACGCGACGTGAGTTGAAAATTCTTGATGATATCATGCCGGAGATGACGAAACGTGCGGCCGCTGATGATCTACATCAATTGGACGCTGAGGTGGGCTTTTGTCAGAAATATTTACCCTGTTTCGGTGGTCGCGGCAAACGCGAACCGAAGGGTAGCCATAATAGTGGTCTGGAAGGTGGTGGCAACAATGCCGTCGCCCTGATTAAGTGCAATACCTCAAATGCAAATGAGAAGGAGTTCGAGGCACAAAGTAGTTTGCTCAAAAAGTGATCAAGGCACGCACACACACACGCACACCCACAAAAAAACTAACACAACAGCAACACAACAACAACAGCAAACATCACACAACAAAATTTAAAAAAATATGGTCACACTCGAGCACTTAACACAGTGCTGACCATTTCGTTTGCGTTTGCAGTGCTGCACAATCCACCACAGAAATATTTGATATGTGTCTAATTTGTTGGTAACTTATGATGGAAATTATTTTTAGAGATTTTAGCATTTTGTTGCATTAAAATGCATATACGTATACATACTTTACAATATATATTTGTATGTATTTACGTAATACCTATGTATATAGAGCTTTTTTTAAAACTCTATGTATTGACGTGTGAAAACATCTCATTGTGTTTTTCAAACAGTATTCTGTAAATGTTTTTCCTTAATTTTTTAAATATTGTAGCACGCACATTTTGCATTTTGTTATAAATATTTGTATATATATTTTTTTACAAATATTATGTGTATGTTCCTTCTATGTACATATATATATACTTTATTTACTTATGCTGTCTTTTCTTCATTTTAATCATAATGCTCAATAATTATTGCTACACAAAAATCCAAACCAAATTGTACCTAAGCTCTATGCTATATAAAATTCTATTATTTTCTAGCGCAATTATGATATGTGTTATCCTTACTTACGTATAAACTACTTCTCCTACTATATTGTATTTATATATTTCTGTAAATGTTAATAAAAACTAGTTTAAGTAGTCTGCGCAAGAGTTTACGCAATGTAAACGCATTAAATGTACATGTTAAATAATTATAAAGTCAACAACAACAACAAAAAGCGAACGTAGTACAAGTAACTAACAATAACAAATTACAAATGAACCGAAATTGGCAAAGTGAATTATAAAATTTATAGCGACTTTGATGTTAATTAAAAGGCCAGCACCAAAAACAAAAGCACAAAATTCAAATAAAACAAATATTTGGCAAAAAAAAAACCTAAATTTCTAGCTAGCGTTAGACAACACTACACCGCATTGGCTCCTAGAACAACAGCACGTTCCTTCACCTGCATAAAACAGCGGTATTTTCTTCTCTCACCCACACATAAGCTCCTGCTTCTGTTCTCGCTCTTCTTACTACATATATAACCTTAGCTCACTTTCTTTTCCTATACTCTGTGAGTTCTTTTGTGGCCACAAAAACAAAAACAAAAAAACAAACAATGCTATGCATGTCTTATATATATATTGAAGGACACCCATCATCAGCATCAACAACCGCCTGGTAAGGGTGCCACCTACAGTTCCAACACTGCCATTTCCGGTTCGGGTCCTACAACTATACACATACCGTTATCGGGCAATAAAGCGGGCAGCAATGCTGCCCCCACTGTGCTACCGGAAGTCAATAGAACGACCGTCTGGCAACAAATCAACAAGGATGGCACTTCCGAACAACTAATCATCCCAGTCACAGTTAAAGTGCGTCAAATCAACGGCAATCAGTAAGTGTAATCAGTTGTTGAGTCCACGCGTTCATAATAAATGCGGCTAGCCTAAAAATCAATTCACACATTCTCATTCTAAGGCTAAGCTAAATCTTGAATTTTCTGCCATCTTTAAAATATGGGCATTTTCATGATAGAATTTAAGAACAAATTGATTTTTGTATAATATTTGCCATTTACTTCTCTGTATGCCTAATTAATTATAAATGTTTCTGTTAACATACATGCATTTAAAATTATGTTTATGATTTTAAAACCTATTTTTGAAACTTTTTTTATGGAAATGCTCATATCACAAATTTCTGTATGTAAATATAAATATCATTCATTTGCATTCGACCATGCCTCCTCAGTTCCACGACAAACGCTGCCCTCTCGCCACGCCTATCGCCCATGCACGAGGCCGATGAGTATAATGAAACTCCAAATAAGACGACAACAACAACAACGCTGTCAGCGATTCAACAGCAAAATGCGAGCAGTTGCAAGGAAGCGGCTGTCAAACTAGAAGGTGTTGTGGTTAACTCACAAAGCCCAGCTAATATAACACCCGTCTAAGTGTTATAGTACCAAAATATAAAAAAATATAGTTCTATAGTCTGGTGTTAGAGAGAGAGAGATAGAGAGAAAAAACACGCACACACACAAGGCTTAGGAGAAATGCACAAAGTTGATAATTAGATTGTTTCAAATAGGGACTTCAAGGTTTACATACATACAATATACCAAAACATCTATCGAACGTGTGAATGTCGAATTATACATACCAGTATCATTACTATATACATACTACTATATATAATATACAATAACAATATTCGTAGTCGTTTTTGACAAAAGTTTAGATGTGCCAGTAGAGATTACCGACTGCCTAAATAGTTGAAGGCAAACCAAGTTAGATAAATACATTCGTTTGTCTTCGATTTTTGGGATCAGGTACAATTTATACAAGTATTATTATTTATACATACTATCTTGCTGAAAGGCTAAATAGTGGAATATGTATACCGATTAGGAACAAATAATATTCATACACTTTTTGAAAGGAATTTTACAACAGATACAAACCAAACATTACCAGTGTCAATTTAAAGCAATATAAACTTTATTCCCTTAACAATTGCTACAAATATATACTAAAAATTTACGTTTGCTTTTTATTTAGTTAGCACTTTGATTGGATGGCTCGATTTGAAATTGGTATGGGTTGGATAAGCTGTGATCTTATTGTAGGGAGCGGGTTTTTTGCGGGAACGTGTGAGGAATTAGTAAACCGTCTTGGAAACATTTAGCCATATTATTGTTATAAACTTAAAATCGAACAAAAAACAACTGTAAAAAAAATATTTTTATTTATGCATTATACTAAGTTCTAAATAAAATATATAAAAACATACACAAACACAGACACACATTTATACATTAAATAAATATACGTATAAATATTTAATAAAAAAAAAAATTATTCTCTGTATGTTTCATTTTGTGCTTCCGAAACAAAACTTGTTCTAGTTCTCCTTTGTTTCAGTGCATTTTGTGCGTAGTTCTCAGTGTTGCACATTGTAAATACATACATATTTAGCACCAATCAAAACTTGGTATTTACTGCTCTCATCAAGCATCTATCAACCAATCAATCAGCCATCAATCAACGAAAAAAAAACTCATTTGCATCGTGTTGATGTCTAAATAGAATGCTCATAATCAAACCTCTCTCTTTAAATGTATGTATACTGGCAGACTTAGAATAGTATCTACAACCAGCAAACATACTATGTATATTAACACGTACATTTCATTGTTACAGAACCCAAAATTTGATACGACGAAGCAATTGTGGCGTGGATATCTTACATCAACAGAAACATCCGTTTGAATCGATGATTTAGAAATAAATATTTATTGTATTTGTATTAACACTCTATCTTAAGTGTCTATAACTATGGTATTTAAAATATGTATTTATGTACAAGCCACCGTTAACGTTGACATCATAAACGATCCCATTCCAGTGCGTTTAAATGGCACAAAATTGCAACAAACCAAAGACACACACATTTATGTTTAGTTTCAATACTGCGTCTTTAACATATCAACACACAAATTAACAAACAACAATTCAAGCTACCTGATCCTGGAATTTATTATGAATAAATGTCTTAAATGTGTATTGAAAACTTTTCAATTGCGCGCGCTTATTCCAACTAGAATAATCGACTGTTTTCTAATCGATTGCATAGCGAACGTAAATATTTAGCAGCACTGTTTGTATCGACGTTCTGCAGCACTCTTTACGATACCAGCTGTTTTGTGGTTGCGGCACCGAGCGCGTGTTTTTAGTAAAATTTATATTTTATAAATTAAAAACCTGCCGAAATGTCATTTATTATGCGTGTCCTTAACGGCAACCTGCCGCTGCGTCTCAGCGCAATGAAAACGGTGCGACAGGTAAGTGTTATACTTTATTCTTGAATCAATTATCCAGTTTGTCCAATCGGCTTATTATGTAATTAAATTAAATGCATTTTTACAGCTGCAATGTGGTTACAGCTCACATGCTAAGTACGCAGAGCACAAGCCTATTGAAAAGATCCGCAATATTGGCATCTCAGCGCACATAGACAGCGGAAAGACAACACTGACGGAACGCATTCTCTTCTACACGGGACGCATTGCGGAAATGCACGAGGTGCGCGGCAAGGATAATGTAGGTGCCACAATGGACAGCATGGAGTTGGAGCGTCAGCGTGGCATTACAATACAGTCGGCGGCCACCTATACCATGTGGAAGGACACAAATGTGAACATAATTGATACGCCCGGTCACGTGGACTTCACCGTGGAGGTGGAGCGTGCTTTGCGTGTTCTTGATGGCGCTGTTCTGGTTCTTTGTGCTGTGGGTGGTGTGCAGAGTCAGACGTTGACAGTCAATCGGCAAATGAAGCGTTACAATGTGCCTTGTCTTGCATTTATCAATAAACTGGATCGTTTGGGATCGAATCCTAGCAGAGTGCTGTCACAGTTGCGTTCCAAAATGAATCACAATGCCGCCTTTATACAGCTGCCCATTGGCGTAGAGAGTCACTGCAAGGGTCTGGTGGATCTGGTGCAGGAGCGTGCCATCTACTTTGAGGGAGAGCATGGCGTCGATGTGCGTCTGGATGAGATACCAAAGGATATGCGCGTTGAGAGCCAGGAGCGTCGACAGGAGCTCATCGAACATCTGTCTAATGCGGACGAGACCTTTGGCGAGCTGTTTCTTGAGGAGAAGCCCTTCACAGAGGCAGACTTAAAGGCGGCCCTAAGACGCACCTGCATCAAGCGCACCTTTACGCCTGTCCTGGTTGGAACGGCGCTAAAGAACAAGGGCGTGCAGCCACTGCTGGATGCAGTTATTGATTATTTGCCGCATCCCGGCGAGGTTGAGAATCTGGCCTACATTGAACGCGAAGGCAAAGAGAAACAGCAAATCGTTTTAAATCCCGCACGCGATGGCAAAGATCCCTTTATGGGTTTGGCGTTTAAGCTGGAGGCCGGTCGCTTCGGTCAGCTAACCTATTTGCGTTGCTATCAGGGTGTCCTGCGTAAGGGTGACAACATTTTCAATGCGCGCACTAACAAAAAGGTGCGGATTGCCCGCCTCGTCCGTCTCCACTCCAATCAAATGGAAGATGTCAATGAGGTATTTGCTGGTGATATTTTTGCACTGTTTGGCGTCGATTGCGCTTCAGGAGATACCTTCACCACAAATCCCAAGAACAATATGGCCATGGAATCGATATTTGTACCAGAACCTGTTGTCTCCATGGCAATTAAACCAAACAACACCAAGGATCGGGATAACTTCTCAAAGGCTATTGCACGATTTACCAAGGAGGATCCCACCTTCCATTTCTTCTTTGACAACGATGTGAAGGAGACTCTTGTCTCCGGCATGGGTGAATTGCATCTGGAAATCTATGCACAGCGCATGGAGCGCGAATATGGCTGCCCTGTGACGTTGGGCAAGCCCAAGGTTGCGTTCCGAGAGACTCTTGTTGGACCCTGCGAATTCGATTATTTGCATAAAAAGCAATCTGGCGGATCGGGACAGTATGCCCGCATTATTGGGCTTATGGAACCACTGCCTCCTAATCAGAATACGCTCCTCGAGTTTGTTGATGAGACAGTTGGCACCAATGTGCCCAAGCAGTTTGTGCCCGGCGTGGAAAAGGGTTATCGCGAGATGTGTGAACGTGGCATGTTGTCCGGACATAAGCTATCCGGCATTCGCTTTCGGCTCAAGGATGGTGGTCATCATATTGTCGACTCCAGTGAGCTGGCCTTTATGCTTGCCGCCCATGGTGCCATCAAAGAGGTCTTTCAGAATGGTTCCTGGCAAATACTGGAACCCATTATGCTCGTAGAGGTTACAGCACCCGAGGAATTCCAAGGCGCTGTCATGGGCCATCTGAGTAAGCGACATGGCATCATCACAGGCACGGAGGGTACCGAAGGATGGTTCACTGTCTACGCAGAGGTTCCACTTAACGATATGTTTGGCTATGCCAGCGAACTACGGTAATCAATCTCAAAACTGATATCTTAAAATTCCTTTATTCTGATTATTCCTTCCCTTGCAGCTCCAGCACACAGGGCAAGGGTGAGTTCACAATGGAATATTCCCGCTATTCGCCATGTCTGCCCGATGTGCAAGAGCAAGTGGTGAGACAGTATCAGGAATCGCTGGGCTTGGGTCAGCCGGAAAAGAAGAAAAAGAAAAACTAAATTATAAGCTCGTTTAGTCATAAATTATGTTTTTTATAAGTCGAAAGTTTTTTGGCATAGTTTAATTTAATTTCATACAAAAAATCTTTAGTTTTTACTGTGATAACCGTTGCACATATACAATAATAACAGACGATTTGTAAAATATTTAGTTAAATACACTTGAAAAAAATTAAATATAACATTTAAGCAGAAGTAAGAGAGCTCTTTTTCAAAAAGCTGGTACATCAAAAATATGTGAATATTCATTTATAAAGAGTGCTGCTTTTGGTATTTTTTTAAGATACCGCAAGTTTCAGCAGCAGCTGGTCGCACTGTGCGTAACAGGGCCATTTCGAGCATAACATTTTGTAAACCATTTTATGTTATCTTCCAATGTTGTTGTTGCTTTGTCGTCTAGCGAGCGAGACGCACGTCGCGGGTGAAATTCAACGAATATTGTTAAAAATATCAAAGAAATCACGGAATTTGAGTGCGAACACAAAAACGGACGTCAGCAATGAAAAAGCAAAGCGGCACAACAGTTCGGCAACACTTTATGAAAATGTAATCATAGAATCTAAAAAAAACCGAGAAAAGTCAGGGCAAGCAGAACTAAACGACAAACAAATTGTGTGAAATGGAAACAACCGACTGCTTCCTCTTGTTCATGGATATGTAGATGTACATAGTTTTTGGATATTGCAGGAAAATTGCTGACGACGGATCGTAAAAGTCTTTTTTGCTCGCGGCGTGGCAAAAATAATTTGGAAAATTCAATACAAATAAAACGGCGCGACAATAACAAAAGCCAATTTTGCACAGTCAAAAGCAGCTGTGTGTTTCATTGTGTGTGTGTGTGTGTGTGAGCGAGTGAGTGTGCCTCTATGTATTTCTCAGTGTAACAGAAAGATAAAGAAGACAAAAACAACAACAAAAGAAAACACACAGCAAATTGTAAAAAAAAAAACCATAAGCAGCACTAACAACGAAAAGCATTGGTCACAGCGGTAATCAACAACAACAACAACAACGTTAACTTCCACCACTCACACACACTTACCTAAGCGACGCGACACGACGCACCGCAGCTTCTGAGCAGCTGACTAGCCTCTCTTGGCTTTTTTGCTCTCTCGCTGGCACACGCTCTGCTTTGGCAAAATTAATGAACGCCTACGCTGACGTTGACGTCGCTGTCACCGCATAATAATGCAAAAGATAGCAACAATAAGTACCGAAACTACAACAACAACTACAATTAACTTCCAGCCGTTGGCCTCTCAACTAGTCAATCCTTTTTCCTAAGGGAACACAGCGCCAACAATAACAGCAAAATTAAAGCAAACATATCCGTCAAATTTAGAGAAAAGTTTTTTCTCTCAGTTAAATAAACTTTATAATTAAATTATAAGCAAAACAAAAAATGGATTGGATCATCAGCGATGAATTGGGTCTAACTGTCGGTCATGTCGTAGGCTGGGCGGCCGCCTCGGCTATGGTCATCGGCGGCGTTATACCCTATGTTCCGCAATATATCGAGATCAAGAAAACGCAGGATGCCGAAGGCTTCTCTCTGTACGTGTGTCTGGCCCTGCTGGTTGCAAATTCGCTGAGAATACTTTTCTGGTAAGTCAAATATGAAGAAACTGTTTAGTTAGAAAACTTAACTTTGTTAGTGCAGAGATTCATTGTAGGAGATGTTACTAGGTTCTCTCCTTCTCCTTCACACGACGTACCACAGTTGCAAGTTAATATTTTCTGTCCACATTGTTATCTGGACCTGCTTGGTACTCATAAACTTAGTCAGACGCCTATCAGCGGCTTATCTGGCAATTCAGTGAATGTTTATTGTAGTGCTCGTACGATCTCATATTTGTGGCATATGTCTAGCCATGTTATGGTTTTCTGTCGATTTGCAGCTAGTTTTTGGATTGCGACCGATTATTATAAATATTTTTTTTACTTTGTTTCGATTTCCTTACGAATTCATAGATCATTTGTTAAATCTACAAGGATATCATCCTAAAGAAATGAAAATAGCCTAAAGAATTGTTTATTCTTCAAACTTTTTGTTTATATAAATTCAAGTTCTCAAGACATCTGGAAAAAATTGAACAATCAACGGAAATGTTTAAAATAATCAACCACACATCTGATTGTCTATTACTATGAAAATCGCAGTGTATAGAACGCTTGGCATTTATTTATTTAGTTTTTCACACTCTTGCATTGATAACGATGACACATTAAATTGCCTTTAAAAGTCGACTCATCGTTAACGCAAATAAATCAAATTCAGAGCAGCCAATATTTAATTCAATTTAAATAGATGTGTAAATGTGAGTGTCTATGTCAGGGTTCTTTTTTTTAACAAAACCAGATGCAACTGCTGTTTTCCGAGTCATTTATATATACTGAGAGAAAGTCTCGAGTTTATTATTTATGCCGATCTTTAGTAGTTTCTGTACTGCAAAAACGTAGACACTAAATCTATTTAAAGATCAAAAGATAGGTACCAAAAATACTTACTGATTATTTACGCAGTACTTTGCGTCCAGATGTTTTTATTTAACTTAACCCCACTCAGAATCAGATGTAGTTTTGTATATGTTGCGGCCAAAAATAATACATTTAATACTAAACTGGTTGGGTTTGTTGTTTTAGACCAGGCCATCGACTGTCTGAGGTCATTGCAATCACGGTCAACCACTTCCAACTGCTGCTATGTGGTAATCGCATTCTATTAGTTATGCATTTTAAATTCGACTTCCGAGTGAGACGTCAAAATCAACAAGCGAAACCCTCATAGCTTGCTTATAAATATGTATTGTGGTTGTGTATTAAAAATTGAAGAGACATTCACACAGTAAACTTACTTCCTTTCCAAATTTATGAGTAATTAAATGTGCCAGATATATTAAAAACTAACTCACAGATGCACTTAAAAGTCGTCAAGTTACATTCAAAAAGAAAGGGCATTAAAAGAAAAGCAGTAAAAGTTGAATGCAACTGGTGGCAGTCGTCAAATTGTCTGCCACGTTTGTGTTAGTTAGCTGCAACAACAATCAATAATTGAATTGCTAGAAACTTGGCTAGAAACTATTTGTCGGCATTCCGCATACCAAGCACATCAGCTGTTCTTCAAAACATAGGAAAAAGTAAAATTGTATTTTCAATGCCATGCGACAGTTAGTCTGTCTCCTCCTTCTCCCAAGTTCGAGTATTTATAGTGCGACTCTGCGGGTGGCAAGTTGGGTCACGCGATTCCGTTGGTCATCGAGGCACCAGCATTATATATGTTTCGTATATAGAGATTGTGGGAGCGCTTTTATTAACAAAGAAAAACAAAGTTGGTTGGGACGAAAATATTCAAATATTAAAATAATCGACATTTCACAGTTTATTTAAGCTTTTTTCATTTTCCGTGTAAGTGGCAATCAAATTAAAAGTTTTTACACTCTGTTAGACTGTTTTTGTGCACTTTCAAAATCTGCCTTGTGCCAATTGAATAACGCAATGACCAGTTAATTATCATTATGCCGTCTAATCGCTGTCACATTGACAATCTTCCCCTCACACTCAGACTATTTCCACAAACTGCGTTGGTGAACCTCAAGCCGGAACGAGCGGAGGCAATTTGTGGAACACATCAATTGAGAAGTCGTAAAAAAAAAAAACTAACATCATGTGCTGTAGTTTATGCATTTCAACAATTTTAACAGCAACAAATTGTTATTACCCAGAATGCAAATAGTACATAGTAAAAAGCGTGTTGCTTTCAACAAATTTTAATTACCTATGCGACTTTATGAGTTGAAAAATGATTTAGATGCTCACGGAAAGTAAAGGAACATGTTCCAGGCATGTTTTAGTTTTTTTTGTACTCTCCGTTTTGTTCAAGCTTCACTTTCGATTGTTATTGTTTGCGTATTTAACAATACTTAATAATAAATGTATTTAAATGTATAATTTTTACACCCACACAGCTGAAATATGCTTTATACTCGGAGGGTTGAATGAGCTCATCGATTCATTGTTATAAATCATGATGAACGGGAAAAGCGTTTATCAACAAAAACAACTTTGAAAAGAAACGCAGAGAGTGGAAGTAATATCATTGTTGTGTTTAATTTATGCAAATAAAATTCATCATTGCTTTAAATACAACAAAATGACTAAAAACCTTTAACTCGAAATGTTTACATTTGTATTAGACAAAAATGGAATTTATACAGATATATTTTTGTATAAGGTTTTTGTATAAGATGGTTGTTGTCTTAGCTTACTTGCGTGTTGTGAGGAGTGCAACAAAAGTATTTCAGTGCTAACAAACAATAACTAACGATAATTTTATCGATTGCCAATTAGCACTTCAACTCAGATTTTGGATATAAAAAAAATGTAGGCGTGGTCTCACACCTAGCCCTTTCTGTTACTAATAGATTTGCCTTAGCTATTAGATCAGCTTTTGAGTTGTGTTCAACTGTGCTTTGAAAGCTGACAACTTGTAATTTACTTATTTGCTCACGACCAACACAAGGGGGGCTGGGCGTCAGGGATAGAAATCCCATACAAATGCCCAAAGCAAACACACACTCAAAGGCCCCAAAAGTTATAATTGCTACACTTTTCGTTGTTGTGCATGTACTTCTATGACTCAATTCGTGGTTAGCCTCGTCGGGGCATGACTAAATAAGTATACCTCAATGAATTTGATAGAAGTGCAATAAATTCGAACGATAGATATGGTACTACATATATAGAGTAAGCCAGTCGTTTGTTTGTTGCTCCGCGCATTTGCGTAAACATTTGCACAAATTGTGTTGAGAGCAAAACAATAATAAAATAAATATTATCAAGTAATAAGAAAACGAAAATTTTATTAAAATGCTTGCCTGTATATCGTATAACTTGCTAGTCAAGTGACGATTTTCTTCAATAACTTTTCTTAAGTTCAGCTTACAGCGAATTTCATGGTCTGTCACTCACTCTTAACAAAAGCATGCAAACTTGTTATATATCATCATATTTAGCATACCTTGTACATTGTATATTAATTGCGTGTGTATAATGTTTAAGTACTCGAGCCGCCACTTTAATTTTCAGTGCAGTTTCGCCAGTTGGCAAATGTGCAAAGTTAAAAGCCGCTTTTGTTGTGAAAGGCCAAAAGGGGGGGCCATACAATTTTGTGCCAACAATTTCGTAATACAGCAATTTGATGAGCGTGGGAGGTCTTGCGGGGGTTCAATGAACGCGTTGCTCGTGTGGCAAATGCGGCATTCAAGTTTTATTGCTCTAGAGCTTGAGTTGAATGTGGCAAAAAAAAAAAGTGTGCTGCCATTGCAGAAATAATTGCTAATTAGAATGGAAACGGAAAAGGGAAGAAGGAAAATGTAGTAAGTGAAAAATGTATCAAAAGCACAATTTAAAAAGATTTTATTCCTGAAATTTAATTTCCTTAACATGAAAATGAATAAGTTTCAAGAAAATAATGATAAAAGAGCTTCTATATACATAAATATATTAGACCTTTGTTTAAAGTATTGTCAACATTCCAACAAATCAATTTAATAATTATTCTTCGTAACTTGTTAAGAACGTCGTCCAGTGCTTCCTCAATTGATTAGCTTTACTTTTGAAAGGTCTCTCAAAACACTCTTTATACAATTATACTCTCCACGGACTGTTACTGATACGACCTCATTCATTTTTATGATGTTTGTATAGAGCAACAACAGCAAACAATAAAAATTCACTAAAACTAAGAGGTTTTCTTATCGCCTCCATACCAAAGCAATAATAACGAGCAACATTGCCACTCTTTATAATAGATTATTAAGGCAGATAACTAAAGCCTCCCTATAGCAATTATATTATTTACATAGAATTCAACAAGAAGTAGCTGTTCCGGCATTGAAATAATACTAATGGAATTTTTAGTTACTGTGCGTAGATATATTTTTGGCCATGCCACATTAGCAATTAATAATTGTCAATTTATGTAAATATGTTCGTATATCTATTTATAAAGATACAGTTTGGTAATGAATGTAAGTGTAGTTAAACAACTGAAAATATTATTTCAATGCCAAAATTGTAAAACTAAAATTAACATGCGAGCTTTGATATGATTACAATTTTTTTGTTAAGGACAAGATAATTATTGTTGCGATAAAAATGTTATGCTGACACTTGGAATTATTCGGCACACTTTCTTATCAAACAAAAGAATATTGAATTGCCTCAATTATGCCTATCTTATCTAACATATATGTGTATGTACGTGGAGCAGTTATTCCATACTACTGACAAAAAAAAAAAAAAACTTTGACATTATTTGCTTATAATTTGACCTAATTGTACATTTCTATTTATTTATTTTTAATATATTTAATTTGTTTGCTTAAAAGTAAACAAAAACGCCAAAAATGCAGAATACTAGGTCAGAGAGAGAGAGAGAGGTGTGTTGCAGGGGGTGTGGATTTGAATAATGGCGCTTTAGCTTGTTTTGTTGTGTGTCGGCGGATTCCATTTAGTTTTTAGCCCAATCAATGTTCGCCGGACTTGCTATGGGCAAGCAAATGTTGCCAAATTCTTGCTTAGCCATTAATGTTCATGGCATTTTTGTGTTGTGGCCTTTTGCATGCAAATTAGATGTTTTGCACATTCTAAACTGTTTGCTGTTGCTCATAATAATGATAGTGAGACATACATATGTATTCATGACAATTCTTCAAACTCCACTTGACTCATTTTGCTGACGTCTTTAACAGAAGCGTTGAATTCACTTGTGCCTTTTGCTGTGTGGTTGGTAAAATAGGTTAGGGCGACGTATTGGCTCTTTGTGATATACATATTAAATATTATCGATATATGTATTTAAAGAGACAAAATTAATAACGTTTTTTAATGCTGATTTTGGTTCTATAAACTGGTTTTATTTTTGCTTTCATGCTCATTTAGTTAATGCTGTGGCAGCATTGTGAGTTTATTTTCTATAACCTTTTAGAAAATTTCATAAAAAACTTGCCAAGCACTTTCAGCTTTTGAGCTAACCTGCTTTGAACGTTATCTGGATCGCTTGCTGGGCTTTGAATTTTCAATGTGGAGCACACATTTAATGCTATTACTCAGCGTAAAAGCTTTTAAGTCGGCGATAGTCTTGTCTTGATAGCCTGGGTGCGGTCAGTTTATGGCCTAGCCCAAAGGTTAACATCGAGGCTATCATAATGCGCACTTATCTCCTACAGCTCCTACAGCCATTTGTGCTGAAGACTTTTGCGTAATTAAATTAAAGGAGGAAAGTAAAAGCGTCTCCAAACTAAAAAACACGTTAGATTTCGTGCCTGACTGCAATCTCTGGACTAAAGGGACACAAGCGTTGGAGCTGAATTGAATCGGGAGTAAAGAAAAGCTCAGTAGTTTTGGTTCGTTTTTTCTAATTGGATTTGCAAATCCCACGAGTGTTTTAAGAGGTCTTTATTCTTAAGGGTCTTGCTGTACATTCTGCTTTTCGCCAATTTTATAACGTGACTTTAAGCTTTCAACTGATTAGTATCAGTGTGTGTGTGTGTGTGTGCGTGTGCGTGGCATTTAATTTGCTTGCGTTTGCCAAATGCGGTAAACCAAGAAACTAATCGAATCGTCTAAACAACAACAACAACTAGTTACGACAAGCCCAGCAAGAACAACAAATCGCTGTCTTTCAGTTTGAATGCTTTTTTGTTTCTTTCGTTCAATGTTTACAGTTACGGTGTGATGAAAGCACAACCAGAAAGCGAAACAGAAACAAGCAAATGCTGATGCCGCATACACAGCGCACACATTAGAACCTCCCAGTTTTCAAATGGATTCTCCATCCATGTACAATCTCTAGACACGCTCCAAATGTGGTACAACAAATGTACAAACGGTGATTGACGCAAATCTTTTGCTTAGCGCTCAGATTTTGATTTGCCAAAATAGAATGAAATAAGCACGAGAAAAAAATAAACTATTGCTTATCTGTTGCAAACTTAAAGTAATGAATGCATAATCGCCATATTTTAATTAAGTGTTATACAAATTGTCTGGTTTAAGTGAATTTAAAGTTCTATTTGTATTACAATAGAAGGATTAGACTTTGTATTTACCCAAGAAATGCTTACTTTACTTAAGATTGGTTCTTAAAGCAAATTCAAACAAACTTAAATCCCTAGCTAAAAGTACAGCTTTCATTCAAAGTTTTGCCCAAAGTGCAGTACTATAAAACATGTGGGAAGCGTATACATGTTCTATAAATATATATCTGATATGAATTTTGCCAACAATATTTATGAATGTATGCAAATCCCGTTGCTCTTTTGCCTCTCTCTTCCTCTTCTCTTGTCTTTCTGTTTCTTCTTCAACCCACACAGCATCCAATCGACATTGGTTTTTATTTTGCGCATTTCTCTTTTCAGTCAATTTGTTAGCCATCTGCTTTCCGTCCGTTTCGTTATCACTTATGGCTGTTGCCTTAGCTACTGCTGCTGCTGATGCTTCTTGTCAACGCTAGTGTTGTGTAGCGCATATAATATATATTGTGTTGATGAGCGGCTTAGCGAAAAAATGAGAGCCTTACGTATAAACACATATTCATTTTCATTGAGCAAACAAAGCAACTTCATTTAAAACGGCTATTTATTTGCTTTCTTTTCGTTTCATCATCAATTTCCTTTACTTATCTTAAGCCTTTTTTGATTAAAAAAGAATTTGTTTAACATATAAGTTAATAAATTATAATTTTATGTTTTTATCGAAATTAAAATAAAAGTAAACAGCGCTGATTAACACGTTTGGCACTACAAAAGTTTCATTTCACGCCTATTAATTTTGAACGTATCGAATTTTGCCCAAATTGCCGCAAAGAGCTTAGCAAAAAAAAAAAAAAAAACCAATGCAAAGCAAACTTTTCCGAATGCGACCCAGTTTCTGGCTCATTCAACGGCTTGAAACGGTGTCGAGCCTTTCGCTTTTCAAGGATAATTACTTTCGTTTGTAGACAAACTGGCTGACTATTTGGTTGGCTAGTCAGCATCGCCTTATTTACAAAATTCTTGCCACACATAACAACAATAAAGCCGCTAAATAGGCGCATTCAATGGAACACACATTACACATTTTTCGTATTCATAAACCTTGTTGTCTTTATAGTCATATTCAGGCTTAAGTGCCTGAACATTCAGTTCGTTAAGAGGCTTCTTCACACGATGGATGATGACATGTACTCAATTGGTTTGAGTGGCAGCCGGCCTGCTAGTCTGCCTCCCATGTGTAGCCTACTTCCAGGCAAAATAAATTTCACTGTGCGTGTGTGTGTGTGTGCGTGAGCAAACACACTGCATTAAAGCCAGCACTGTTTTAATTATATACACACACACACGTACATTCATCTGTCTACAGACGGACATCCTGTTTAGCTACGGGGGGGCAAAGGGTGGTAGGGTTTTGCAGGATACACAAACGTAACAAATAAGCAAACACATAAATTGTCCCAACAGAATGTGACTTAATTTTCCAAAAGAAGCAATAGTGAAAGAGCAAAGTGAAAAGCAGACACATGAAAAAAAATTGCTTTAATTTATCAATAAAAACTTCATCAGCATTAAGTGACATTTTGTATGCATTATACCCTATAAACTGTGTCATAGGGTGTAAAGAACTATGGAAAATATATGTGGAAATCTTAAAGTAAGATACTGCATATATCATGTGTAAAAAGGTTAAGGTACAAAGACACGACTCTTGCTTAACAGTTCTAAACTTAGAATATCTTATATTCAACTACTTATGCAACTTTTTCCTTGCTCATTTTTGGATGAATACTTTTCGCTTTTCCTTCAATGTTCGCTCGATTCGCTTACCGCAAATCATTTCAGTCAAATCGTTGCGGCTATTTGCACAAATTGCCCATGGAAATGCAACTGCATTCGATGTGGCAAGAGACGTACGTTGGGGGCAGTGGAGCAACTGAGAACATTCCGCTTTTAGTTGAGCCATTCAACCAAATATGAAACCGCCAAAGCATTTTACAATTTTATTGATTTTTTACGACTTTTTCATACATATTTAACACGCTCAAAAGTGTGCAAAACGGATTGGGTGGCGTGCAATAGTTTGTTTGTATGTAAGTTTTCTTCTTTTTTATCTTTTGGCAATTTAAAAGTTCAACGCAAAAAAGATCTATGAAAACTTGCAGTATATACCCTTAAAGGTATTTGGATACACAAACTTTAATAAAAGTCAAGTTTGAACGATATTTTATACTGTCTTAAACCCCTCCTTTTATGTTTATTCCTCTCTCTGTTATGTAGTTTGTTCTGCCTTTTACAACGTTTTCACAAATTCACATTTTAATATTCGTAGCCTCTGCCAAGTTATGGAAAAAAAAAAAAAAACAAGTCAAACAATTGAGTAGGATAGATGGGTAAGAGAGGGTGATGCACATCAGGCAACTGCACTTAAGTTGAGTAGAGAGCGGAAGAGTGAAACGTTTACTTTCTGCAAATGTCAACAGTGCTGCAAATTGCAATTGCTGTGTTATGCGGGGTCGCACAACCAACAACAAACTGGAACATTTGATTAGAACTGATAAAAAGAGGGGTTGGCTTCAATGTGTCTGATTCGCTTTAGTAGTATAATACAATTTCTCTTTTATGTAGCTAAAGCACTTAAATTAAGTTAGCTGAAAGTTTTTAACGAGAACTTCAACTGCTTTAATTTCTTTGATTTCACTTTCAATTCAATTGTACTTCAAGCAAGATTCTATTAGCCCTAACTTTTTCTGTCTAAAGAAAGTTATTCTATGGTTAGACTCAAAAACCATTCCGCTAACATCAACTATTCTACGTATTAAAAAAAATGTGTTATATTTAATGACGATTGTTATCACGTTATTAGCTACAGCTACATACTTATATACCCATAGTACTTTGTCATTCGCAATCTGCACAAACAGTTCGCACTGTGCCCCAATTGTGCATGTCATTTAAGGGCCAATGTTTGTTGTTGCCAATTTGTGTGCGGTTGTGTGTGTGTGTGTGTGTGTGTGTGTGTGTCTGTGCAAATGTCAGAACTTATAATTCAATTTCGTACAGCAAACAAAACGGGCCAAAAACCGAAAATACCCAACAATTAAGGCGCCAAACTAGTTGCCAACTAATGCGAAAAAATCGTTGTCTGCTTTTAGGGGTTCCACTTGATTCGCCTGCACATAAATGATAGTTGCGATGACGCAGAACTATCTACATTTGTCGTTTACATGCTATGGACTGTGAGAGCATGTTGTTTCGATTGCACTGGCACTTATCCCAAAGCCACCAAAAAAAAAAAGACATTAATATAGCAGCTTGAATAGGCACATTTCTTTCAGCAGAAACATTAAAACAAATCCCCAACAAATGCGTTTCAGCTTAAAGCTTTAATAATTTGTTTGTTAATGTTTTTTTTGGTGCCATGCCAAATGTTCAACACGTACCAGTTCTATTGTTGGCTTTATGTACACTTTGCAGTTGTCGAACATTTTTGCCCTAGCAAACTTGTCATTATGTCTGTTGGATGACAGTTTCGCTTGACACTGACGCAAAGAGCAGAAACATTTGACCATTTGGAAAGCCCACAATCAATTTTGTAGGTTCTTTATGTATCTGTTCATAAATCAGCTTTTTCCGAATGTTACTCAATTTATTTTAGGGCGCATATTGAAGCGGTCTTTTAAATCGAATTCGTTAAGCATTCATCATCTTAATACACGAATACACTCTCAACAATAAATCGCTAAAAAAAAAGAGACCAACTTTTCATATTCATTATTCATACTGCAATGTGGCTCAAAAAATGCAGACTAAAAATATAGCAGAGCGAATGGAATAGGTAAACAAATGTAAATTGAGTTTTTATTAATTTGGGAATAGAATACAAAAGTTGTTTTTAGTTATGTTCGCCTGGGAATAAATGTAAATTATGTAGCCCTTTTGACCTTTTAACATTTTTAGTTTGCGTAAAACGGAAAATAGTTTTTTAATAAGCGTGAAAAGAGTGTAAAACTTTTTCAAGCAAAAACTTGAACCTTTTACTCACTGACAATTTTACAGAATTCATTGAAAGCTTACATAATTTAACACTTTTGCAATATTTAATAAAAACTGTTTTCGATGACTATTATCCAACTTAATTTTAACAACTTCTAGCCCGAAATGACTTAATGTTTTGGTGAAATTACTATTGATAAAAGTTGCTAATAGTTGATATGTTTTAACCTTTTTGTAGGTTCTCCAGCCGCTATGAGCTTCCATTGTTGGTGCAGAGCGGTGTCATGAATGTCACCATGTTCCTTATGATACACCTGTGCGTCAAGGTGAAGCGCATGAATGCCAATACACGAGACCATGCGCTTCGTGGTAAGTGAAATGAACTGCTCTTGTCTGTCAAAAATTCGATTCAACGACTGTACACATTTTTCCTTTTAGGCGATGAGCTGCACTTGCCAAAAGTGCTGACGGACACGGATACTGGTGCCTCCGTCTCCACGAGCGAAGGCGGTGTGCTGAAACGTGCACGTTCCAGGCATTATTTAAATGGTAAATCTGTCAAAAAAATAGGTTCAAACCGCTATTTTTTAAGGTGCAATTGGTTTCGATTTCGTGACGGTGACAATTGACGGCAATTTCCTGTAGCCTAGAGCAACCAACAACTATATCATGTTATATCCCGATAGGCAACAATCCCCTTTTTCAACTCGCCATTTTAATGGTGCTTCCTTTTGAAGGCTTTATCTTAACGCGTGCCATTTTCTCGCAGCCTTATCAATCTGCCCTCGCGCAAAAATGGCAAGTACAATCAACTGTCCTTGATGGCGGAAGTGGTTTGGGCTATAAATTGATCAATGAACGAACAAGCGCCGCAGGCGAGCAGCCACAACATTGAGCTAATTATAGTGGCATGTTCATGCCTTCGGCTTCTTTGCTTACATGTATTCGTGTTTTGCGTGTGTGTTTAGCGCTTAAAAGTAGGCAACAATAATAGCAATTGATTTGGGAATAAGTTTGTGACAATTTAATGCGATAGAATAGTTTAAAAATAAACAGAAGGTTAATACATGAAATGACTGTGTAGCTTAAGACATTGTTTTATAGTACAACAGCTCTCACTTGGCTCGTATAATACCGTTTTATTTTATCTGCATTTCAGATCTCGATTTCAAATACTTTTGGAACTGGACAGATTTTCAATCGTACTTGGACATGATGCTAGTTGTTTGGGCCGTTGGCGCTGCCATAACTTATCTAATGTTGCCCATCCATTGGTTCATGGAGGCCATGGGTTTTGTGGCTGTTTTTACAGAGGCCATGTTGGGTAAACTATTTATACATACATTATAATGTAAAACTAATAGCATTTGTTTATAACACAGGTGCGCCGCAGTTTTTGCGCAACTTCAAGAATAAATCAACATATGGTATGAGCATACACATGGTGATTATGTGGACGCTCGGTGATATGTTCAAGACTGGTTACTTTGTTGCACGAAATGCACCGTCACAGTTCTGGATTTGTGGCACGCTGCAGGTGTGTACAATAATAATAATACGAGCCCCTTTTCCGAAAAACAACAAACATTAAACGAAAGATTTCCAGAAATAGTTCAAACGTCAAGCAAAAATCTTTTTGCAAACACAATTCAAAAGTCAAATCAAAATATCAACATTAGATCATTAGCTTTAAAGATCAAACACATTTTGTCTACATATGTCGATAAACATTTTAATTTTGTTTATGCCAAAGAAAATTGATGTTTTCGAATTTACTTAAACTCTTTTTCTCTGTCGATGTTTCTTTTATAGGTCAGCCTGGATATTGCCATATTGCTGCAGGTGTGGATCTATCGAAATAATACAAAGCCACGTGATCTAAGACGCGGCGATTAGCAGTTTGCCCCCGAAGAGCAACAACAACAACAGCAGCAACAAAATGTAACATTAACAACAACAACAACAGCTGCACATCAGCAACAGCAACAACATGAACTACACATATCGCATTCCGAGGAGCGACAACTGTCGCTACCAATTACCATCAGCAGCAGCGGCGATGATCATTTGTTGACGGCACGAGCCGACGACGAGCACTTTAAGTGTCACGACAATCGAGCCTTCCAATACCACAATCGTTCGCATCATCTTCACAACAGCAACAACAACAATAATACTAATAAATTATTGCTAACACGTAGCGCAGGCAGCGGCAAAAGTCAGAGTCAAAGGCACGAGAGCAGCAATGCCACAGCTGCTGTTGCCGTTGCTCTCGATGATCTGGAGGTGGTCATAGTGCATAAGCCGAATAGTGGGCGTGGCATTAGCAATGGCCAGGAGCACAATCACAGTCGTAGCTGTTGTCATCGTCGCAAGCGACACAATGCCACACAGACGCCAGTGGAGCAACAACGTTCCAGTTGCTGCTGCTGCTGTTGCTCCAGCAGCTGCCATTGCCATGTGACCCATCACCATTGTCATCATCATTGTCATCATAATCAACATGAACATCACTTTGGCAGCGGCAGCAATAAGCGACGTCATCATCGTCATCATCATGTCCACACGCAATCCCGCCAGCCGTTGCATTCTACGCGCAGTCAGCTTCCAGCCAGCAACAAAAAGTCTTCCGTTAACTCCAGCCATGATCAGCGAGAACAACAACAGCTGAAACAGCATTCGGCCATCATTGCGATTGAGATTGATGCGGCGACTGTAACGGAGAATAACAGCAGCACTGCCACCTCCAATTTTCCATATAAGGTTGCCAGTGAGGGTGGTGGAACTCCCATGAATCTTATTCCACTTTGTGAGCAGCATCGTCAGCGCAGACGTCGTGGCTCCATTAACTCCAATACGACCATCGAAACGGATGAGTTGTCTCATGACGATGACGACAACGACGATGATGATGACGACGAGGATGATGATGATGATGATGATGATGTGCGACTGGGCGTGCAGCCCGAGGATGAGGAGCAACTGACACCATCGACGGCAAAGAGGCCTAGCAGTAGCTCCAGCAGCACAGCTCGAGCCTTTGCCGGAGCTGCTCCGCCACGTAATGAATGTGTGCGGATTAAGAGGAAACGTTTTATTCCAGATGCCATGCATGATTATTGCAGCAGTTGCTCGAGATGTTCCAGCTGCAGCTGTGATCAGGGCAAAACCAGCTCCTGCAGCAGCCTCGAAGATGATCTTGCCCACGAAATGACCGTCGCTGTCGACTGTCATCGCTGTGCGAGCAGCGACCAGCAACAACAGCTACAACTAGAGGAGCGAGGCAGTCGTCGGAGCAGCTCAAAAAGTTTCTGCTCCTGCCGCACAAACAGTTGCTGCTGTGGCCGTTGCAGCGACGAAGATTTTGTGGGTGATGAGTACGAGGATGATAATGATGATGATGATGATGACGAGACGACTGGACAGCGTGAATCCTTTTGCACAGCAGCAGATCACACCATAATGAGCACTACCACACAGGATGCAGATGCTCATAGCAGCACCTTGACCCCATTGAGTACACAGGAGCACACAATGCGCAGCGAATTGGGTGACAATGATGATGTGGATGCCATAACGGATGCTGATGCATCCTCGCTTAGTCAATCTGCCGAATACTTTTCACTCTCCTCCGCTGTGGGTGGTTGCAAAGCAGCAGAAGAATCAGCCGCACACTCCTCCCATAGCAATGCCAGCTGGAGCAAGCATGTCCGACTCAAACGCAGCACCTCGCCATTGGACTCGCATTTATGACGAAGCGTTTCGCTGGTCACTTGGCCAGCCATCGATGTTAATGCCCTGCTCCAGCAGACTATTCGCAAGTCCGCCGTGCTGCAGGAGATGCAGTCAGTGAAGGCACCACGCACACCGCTGCCAACACCAAAGGCCGCCCTATTGCAATGTCCAGGTGGCTCGGCTGCATCCGGCAGCAATGATAGCTCCACCGCCACTCTAACGCCCAGCATCGTCAGTGTTATCAAGCAGCCGAGAGCTCGCACCGCTGTCGTCTCTCACAATGGCATTACGAATACAACCACATTGCCAGCATTGAGAGTGAAAAGCAATTCCAAATTCTCGCCAGTTGTGGGTGGTGGTGGTGTTGATGTCACATATAGCTGTGATCCGCTGCAGCGACGCTCCACAGAGATAATACTTTAAGGCTGGTTCTGTTCATGTGCAAAGATTTCGTGAACTTCTTTTGGTTTCGCTATCAAATATCATTAAGCTGTTCACTATGTTGTTATTCGGGGGTTAGACCTCAATCAAAACACAAAACAAACTATTCAAAATTCAATGTAATATATTATTTGTCAGCCTATTAGAAAAATTAGCTGTAATTTTGATAAATGTGTAATATTAATTTAAGTTGTGTCTATTTGAATTTAATGCCTCAGTTGCCAATAGCTTAAACTAAACTTAAACTAGATAAAACGACAAACATATCCCATTCTAATTATGCCAATATGCTGTTGGCAATGATTTTAAATCGTTTTTTGACAGCTGAGTCAAACGACCTTGTTTCATTTACGTTGGTACAATTTTGTTTTTTAGTCAATTTCTTTTAGCCAAGTAAGCTAATGCATGCCTAAACAATGTAAAATTACAGTTATACAACATACATACATATATACATATAAATCAAACATTAATCTCGATATTGAAAACGTTAGAAAGCACACATTGTATATTACTTTTAAGATTTTTTAGCTGAATTTATTAGCTAAGGCTTAAAATAAAACCAAAATCGACATACGATAATTTTTGATTTTCTATCTTTTTGATTTGTCATTTTAAAAACAAAATTCGAACACGATTTTGATCGCTCTTTTTTTTTGTAGATATGTAGCAAACAATAAATGCACCTAAACCATAGATTTCTATTGCTAATTAGAGCAAAGGTTTAATTAGTTTAAGCCAAGTAAACTTAATGTTATAAATTGAATATATCGAGGTAACGCCGCCAAATATCTTCCTTGCAATGTTGAGATTCCGTTGAAAATGCTACACACAATTTATTAAGCAAAATAACTTATATTACTTTAAGCTAAACTATACGTCAAGTGCTTGAAAATATTTAAAAAATATTTTAAAAAATAAATAAATTAAAACTTTACAACTCCCCGAGAAAAACGATATGTTACAAAAAAAAAACTTGCCTAAAAATTTGTTGATTAGTGCGTAGACGATTAACTTGTTTGCATATATAAATATATATACGCATATTATAAACAATTAAGAATCTGTATCCAAATAATAAGTTGCCGCCTGTTACTGGTAAGAATACAATTTGTTGACAATGTTTTCTAGAACTCATTCATTTTGTATCGAATTACTAACTTATACAGATATAATACTCATAATCATTAACTAAACATAACAGTTCAACTATACAATCTATGTCTAAATGGTGAGCATTTTAATGTAGAACTTTTTGAAATTTCGAAGAGTGCTCTACATATTATATTCTATTCTATATATTTATATATACATATATATCCGTATTACTAAGTATATGATACAAAAGCAATATTTGCAAAATAAATTTATATTAAATCAATTATTAGAAATACATGTGTAAAATCAATGCCTAATTGTGTGTTTATCTTTAAATTTTTCAACCTATAAACTAACATTATTCTCAAAATTTGTAGTGTCTTCTTGTAAAAGATTTATTAAAATTATATTAATTATGTAAAAAACAAATAAATAAAAATAAAATTCAATTCCAGCATGCCTTGTATTTCCGCGCGCCTTGTATTTTTGGTATTTTTCTCATGTTTTAGTAGGGTGACCAGGATTTGAAATTACAATGTTAAACGTATTTTTATTGATTAGTCTACAATTTAGTTTAAAATATTAGTTGTTCTATGATTACCTTCGCCTTTAAATGTAAATCTTTTACTATTTCTTATTACGAATAAAATAGCGTTGGCTACCCAAACAGTTGTAAAAGTCATGCTATGGTCTATGGATAAGATTGTCATTTTGTAATTAATTAAAAGTACGTTTGCCAGCACTACAAAAGGCAAGCTTAACAGCTGTTCAACATCGCTGACTTATCGATACATCGAAATCGAGCAACCTGTGAGTGAAATGTCACAGCGTTTGATTGTGTTAACATTAATGTGTCGTGCTTCGCTCGGACTCAAAACAAAAAAAATTATACAAGCCCTTCGACTTGTTTTTTCGTGCGAGTTGCAGCAACGTTCTGCTAGCGCTTACGTTCGTTCAATAACTAATTATTAGGATAATTTAAAAGTGTGAAAGTATAAAGTCCAAAGAAAACTGCGAATTCGGGCGGCATTTGTAGCTGCAAAACTTAGACATATTGTTTATAATAAAAGACAAGGAAGTTTTCTTGTTATTGATAAGAACGAGCTGACAAAGGAGTATATAAAATACAATTGCGCTTGGTAAGTGCTATTAAGCGAGCCCTAAAAATAAATTCTGTGTATATACATATGTATGTGTATGTACTTGTATTTCAAGTGTGTGCGAGTGTGCGTGAGAGTGCCGTTATCTATCCCTTTGTTGGGCACTCTGTACTCTCTTTTAGCAATTGTCAACATCAATTTGTGAGCATTTGACCCAAACACATCTCTGTGTACTCTATTTTATTATGATTCTATAAGTTCAATAGAACAATTTACACTTGCGCTATTGTTGTCGTTCACCCAACTACCAGCGTATGTAGTTGTGTGTGTATGCATATGTACATACATACATATGTATGTGGGCATGTGTGTGTGTTTTTGTCTATTGCACTTTAGCTTTTGACATTGCAGTTTGTTGCGCTTTAAAAGCTGCTGCTGCCTTAGTGCGAGCAGGGGAGGCAATGTCAGTTTTTCATTGAACTTGATATTGAAAATTTGAGTGGGTTTTGTCTGACCGAAGGTTAAAGTCTAGGGCCAAGGCCCCAATATCTCCAAATTATTCTATTTTTCAATTCAAATATTTGACCAATTGACTTAATTTTATCAGACATTTATCAATTAACTATTTGTTGTAGAGAACCTTTTGTGCATACATATGTATGTATGTATGTATGTGTGTAAAATTTTCCGTTATTATTTTTAAGTATCTCTGTTAGACGAATGCATTTTTCTTTATAACGCGATTAGTCAAGTCTTTTGTTTACACTTGGAGGCATCTTGTGCAAGGTCCGGCTGGTTGTTATTATCCCAGTTTCATTATTCTTATCAGCAAACAAATATTAACACACACACAAAAACTGATGTATTTGTATGTAAGCTTTTGTAAATAAGTGCCTTGAAGCTTGTTTGTGGCCCCATTTAAAATCAGCTTGCTTTATCACAGCTTTATGAGCAGAACCTCATTAGTTTCTAAATTTTTGTTTCAAATTAATGCATCAATATATGTTTATTAACCAAAATCAATTACAAATCAACAGAATTAGGGTTTTTAAGCTTTTAGCTTTGCATGCAACGCCTGTGCAAAATAAGAGAGTGAACGTAAATAGGCAAAAACAAAACTATATGATCAATGAAGAGCAATGTGCGCTCTTCGTTAAGTTTTGTGCCGCTTCACCGGGACTTACTGAACGAAGCATACACAGACAGATTCGCTCCCTCTATTAGAGCTTTCAAGCATTCGTTTCCATGTCTATTGTACGTATGTATGTTTGCATTTAAGCTCAATTCTATAGCTCGCAAATGAGAAATAGAATAAAATAAACCGGCAGAAAATAAATGCGCCAGTTTTATTTACTGCTTGCTGACATTTCGGCGCCCACACGCAACTCGAAAGTGCCAAGAAGGCAAAGTTCGCCTCACTATTGTGTTTGTGTGAGTGTGTTGCTCATGAATGAATGGAACCAGGAATGCGGAAGTGTGAACAAGTTAGAGTGAGATGGCAACAGTTGCTGTCTGCCTGTCTGTTTGTCTGTGCTGCTTGCATTGCCTTTAAGCTTTGAGCTGACTTACTGTTTTTTTTTGTTTTTGTTGTGGGGGTTGGACTTTAACACTTTGTGCGTTTAAATTGTTGTTGATCAGTTCGAGTTTTGGGGTCTTTACAACAATACGTGCATGGACAGTCTTTACATTCATGGGCAAGTTATAGTCGTAAATTGAATATGCATGCACATGATTGCCACCCTACACCGTTTACATGCCTGAGTTTTGTGTGTGTTAGTCTATAAATAGAAAAGCCTACGACGATTAGATGAAGTTCAGTGCGTCGTGCGCTGAAGATTTATGAATATTACATGAGTAAGCGAATGAATCGACTTGATAACCAATTTCCATCCAACATGAGCCATATGTCAGACAGGTGGCTTCAAGGACCAGCACTTTACTGTCTCTCAGCACTCTGCAATTCAGTCCCATTGACGTCAGCATTGTGGCTCCCCAACGACGCAACGTGTTAACCATCGTGTTAATGATACGAGATTGGATTTCTGGGTAAAATGCAAAACAACAAAGATTTAATCACACAATTGTAAATTCTGTGTAAATCCAGTTTGACCATTTAATTTAAAAAGCAAAATTCTATTTCGGTGCGGTTAGTTAAAGGTTGAAGGATACAGTGTCCTTAAAATTCAATATTATATTAAAATCATTTGCAGCTCATCTTCTCTTTTTTATGACACTTTAGACAACACCCTCCGTCCCCAATCAAGCTGATGTTCCTAACCAAGTCTTCAAGTCTCCCAGGGGCCATAATCGAACCGCTACCTAACTAATCTAACCCAAACGGGCGAACATAGCGACCCGTTTGCCGTCATCACACGACACAAGCGTCAGCATGTCGCTTGTTGTTATTGTTGTTGGTGTTCTGCTTTTGTTGAAAGCAATTTCATAAATGGCTTCCGTTCGGCACAGGACACGCGCAACGCAACGCTGCCATCGAGAGGCTCATCCAAAACGCTTTGCATCCTTTTCTCGCATCTTAAAATGTATGAAAAAACAACAAACCAGTCGAGAGTGCTTCTACACTTGTGTGTTTGATCGGAAGATACCCTATACAAATGTTTCAAAAGTGAAATGAATAATTTTTCAAATCTTTCAAGAAATAGCGGTGAACAAAGGAAATTTGTCAACGTTTTCTAACACATCAAACCCGTTTTAATATGTATAGGGTATTGAACAAGATAAAAGGCAGCTTGTGTTGCCTGCTTTAGGGCGCTGTGGCTGCTTCTATGTGCCGAAACCGCATTCAAAAAATAAGTATAAATGCATAAATTTAATAGCTGCGTGGGAGAACTTACTATACCATCGCACATGAGTGTGATAAATAAACAGAAACACATCAAGGTCATAGTTAAGCAAAGAGCAAATGAGCTTTTGAGCTTATGAGTAGATCCCGTTGCAGACGTAACTTTTTAAAAAGAGTTTGTAAAATCTGTTTGACATTAAAAATTATGCAGTTGATTTAAAGTCAACGAACTAGTGATTAACCCGGAAGTTAAGGATGTTGATTAATCGAAATGTGCAAGCATATAATAAAGCGTGCTAAATTCAATTAGCTTATATTAACCAGCGCGAGTGTTTATAAATAAAAGAACAAAGCTTAACGAAGACCAACAGCAGCAGCCGCCGCCGATGAGCAAGTAGAACAATGGCAAAAAAGCACAGCACTCACAGAGGGTGATTGATTGAGAGGGGAAGGAAAAAGCAGCTCATGACCATGGCTCGTGGCAGCATCACCAGAAGCAACAACAACTGATTGCCATGACAGGCGCAAAGTGCAACGAGAAAGAAAGAAAAAAATTTTAAAAACAATTCACTGCCAAAGGCAAACAAAGAAACTGTGGAGCAAGCAAACCAACAATGCCCACGCTCTCACCCTCACTCTCACTTTCTCTCGCTCTTTCCATTGCTGTAGTGCAGCCATTTTCTCAGCGCTTTGCCGACGCCAGCGCGTTCACAAAATTTGCATATCATTTGAATGTTGCAATTAAAACTCACTACAAACTGCAATGAAAATCAATATTTCACAAAATGCTTGCAAAAATAATACACAATAAAGAAGTTATGTACATAGTACATCTGACATAGTTTGTTGTTGTTGTTCTTGCTGTTTTGGCTCTACTTTATTTGCATTTTGGTACTTTCTGGCTTTGTGTTGCTTTCATTATGACGCTGTTTCGAGTGTTTGCGCTTGTGATTTGCATACAACAACAACAACAGCAGCAAAACAGAAGTTTAAAATTTGCATGACAGTGCAACAACAACGCGTTGTTTACCAGCCAAAACATGCACACACACAGTCACACATTTTTTGTATGCATACAGTTATATTCATAAATATAGTATAAATAAAAAAACAATGTTGTTTACTCTTGTTTTTTTTTTCTGTGCTTATTTGAATATTTTCCCACGCTCATTGTGAATAGAAAGAAGTGTTGTTGAACGCTCTAAATTTATATACAGTCGAACTTCCATGTAAAGAATTGCAACCAACGTTCGTCATATAATAAAATGGGGTTTGGAACGAACCAAATTGCAGGGTTCTGGAAATTTATTTTTTATATAGAATACTTTGTTATACGGAAGTTTGGCCATACATCGCTCAACTATCTCCAATTCATTTGTAGCAGCAATATAATAAGCTTTCGAACGCTCCGCAATGTATTTCTAAAGCATTGCAAATTGAACAGTTCAAATAAAAGCTGCATTACTCTTTTCTTAGCCGCCCACAACTCGCAACTGGGATTTTAATGGCAACCCTATTTGCCTGACCTTCACGTACATACATTTAATCTAATATTATCATCCAACGTGCCAAGGCTTTTATTTATATTTAACGTGAGGGATAGGTCAGTGCTTGCCTCAAATGGAAGAGGGGAAGCAAAAGGCGCCAGATAAGATTAGATTCAAACATCCAAAACACAGAGCTCAAATTTTTTATCAAGCTGTTGAAGAAAACATCAATATGTATGTAAATAAATATTTTCGTATAATCTTGAGTTTTGTTTTTAAAATGTCTGCACTAGTTACAGGTTTACAATCCTCCTGCCTCTCTATCCGAGGCCCCTACATTTGTAGTTTATTTTTGTATAGTCTCTTGAAACTTGTTTCCTTGGCTTGGTCTGGCGCCTTGTTGCCTTTTACCAGTTTCTCTTTTGCGCTACTTAACCGGGTATGAGACTGAAAGCAAAAGTGTAAAACTTACATCCCATCTATAAATAGTCGTTGAGCATATCTACCAATGAATCAATATAAACTTATATATCGCTATACGACCTTTGCTGAACTCCCCATCATGGCTGTTTGCCTAATGGTAACTATTGGCCATAGCTGGAGCTTCAATCAATTATAATTTTTTTTATTGTCTGACCAGACGAGCTTTTACTCAAGAACATTATTGTCGATAAAATTTTCATTAATAACAGCTTAATAAAAGCCAAGTTAATATACTACTCTGCTACTTAGCAGTCCTCTAAGCCGATTGGCTTCCTTTTAACCTTCACCTTATTATAACAATAATATAATCATAAATAAGCCGAATGGCCGGCATGTCTCCAATGCTTTTAATCCCTTTGCGCCACCCGCTATCCAGTCCGGTGGGTGTCCTTAGCAGCTCACAGCTAATTATGCGCAAGTGGAACAATTTAGGCCCAGGGTCAACACCATCCACGTGCAACAAATCCACTCCCCGTATACACACACACACACACACAGCATCGCCTATTGCCCCTGAGCAAAACTTTTACTCACAAAAGTTGAAAAATCCCCTCTTGAAATCCAGCAGAACCTACCTCGCTCTCTCTCTCTCTCTCTCTCTCTCTCATATACATATATGTATATCGTCGTCGTTGTTTTGCTTTTCTGTTATTCTTTATGAGCTTTTTGTTGTTGCCTCGTCCATAGTTGACTGCAAGTATTTAATATAATATGTATGTTCATAGCTTGTTGTAAGCTTGAAAAACATTGTAAAGGATGTTGTCAGGATGATGTTCTTTGTGAAAAATAATCTATACAAAACAATGTTTAAAATCTTTGCTTTTAGCTTTGATAGCCGAAAAATTAATCAATAATTGGAAAGTTTTGAAAACATTTTAGTCTTATTTAGCTACAACTACAGAGTATTCTTGTAGCCGTGCTAGTACTATGTTTGACATATGTACAGTTTTCATTACTGCTTTCAAGGTCACTTGGAACAAAAATCAGTATACCATAAAATGGGGCTTAGGTCAGGGACGTTTTTATGCGCCAATAAAATGCAAAAAATGTTTTCATTTTATTTTGTTAACAGTTTATCTTGTTTTCACTTTACTTTCAGCACAAAAATATATATGAATTAAACTAAAGAAAGACTGAACAATTACGCACACACTTAATAGGAAACACACACACACACACATTACACTGCACAACAAAAAATAATTAAAATTTTGTCAATAGACGACAAAAAGCCACCGCTAGAGAAAACAAAGATCACTGCAAAGATGTCATCACGCTCCAAAGAAAAGGTAGTCACCGTTTTTCGCAAAATTTTCAACAAGTCGAGCAACAATAACAACAACAACAACAATAACACCACTAATAACAACAACAACAACAACGAGAAGAACAGCGATAAGGCAGATGGCGCCGAGCACAGCACCAGCAGCAACAACAACAATAACCTAAACAACAATGCAGTTATTGGAGCCGCAGCCTCCTCCGCAGCAGCAGCAGCTGGAATTGTTGCAAATGATGGGGCTGCCGGAGTTGGAATTGGAGCTGGAGCTGGAGCTCAAGCCCAACCAAGCTCAAAGAATGCTATCGTGCGCTTTGCCGCCGAGCAGCCAGTTTGTGAGTCGCCAGGCAAACGACGTCGCCAGGATCACAAGTTAGTGAAATTCAATATCACCAAAGATGTTTAAGCTTATATAATAATAATTTTCTGTTTTAATAGAGTGGCACCAACCACGGGACGCTCGCTGTTGATTCCACCCGATGCCACAATTCGCTCTCGCCGGTTGATGAAGGAGTACAGCGAAATGGAACGCCTGCAGACCAAGAATGATGCCGTTTTTACGGTAATGCTACTATGGATATTGACATTGTTAAACGTTAATGTTGTAAAATTGTTCATGAATTTGATTCACTGATGTTATTGGAACAAACATTCATATTAATTGTTTGCTATCAATTCAAAATGTTCATTTGCAGGTGGAGCTGGTAAATGACAGCCTATTCGAATGGCATGTGCGACTGCATGTCATTGATCCTGACTCACCGTTGGCGGGCGACATGGTTGAAATGAATGTGACAGCGATTCTGTTGCATTTGAGCTTTCCCGACAACTTTCCCTTTGCGCCGCCCTTTATGCGTGTAGTAGAGCCGCGCATCGAGAAGGGTTACGTGATGGAGGGTGGTGCCATTTGCATGGAGCTGCTTACCCCAAGGGGCTGGGCCAGTGCCTACACCGTGGAGGCAGTGATTATGCAGTTTTCGGCCAGTGTTGTTAAGGGGCAAGGTCGCATTGCGCGTAAACCAAAAAGTACAAAGGAGTTCAGTCGGTTAGTCGTCTAGTTAAACTAACTGCTATTAAACAAAATTTAAATATTTCCTTTTTTTACAGTCGTCAAGCAGAGGAGTCGTTCCGCTCATTGGTCAAGACACACGAGAAATATGGCTGGGTTACGCCCGCTCTGGCTGATGGCTAAGGACAGACAGAAATTTGCTGAAAAGCCGTATGCACGTCATAGCAGCTCATGCGTTTGCCAACTAAGTCAACTAAAAAATGAAATGAAAATCATAATGGAACTCGATTTACATTTACCATACACGCTGCTCTTTATGATACTACAAAATAGTTGTAGGTTGCTTCTCTACTGTATACTGATTTCATTGCTCCTCTATTTTAGTCAAGTAATACATATGTAAACGATTTCAATTGTCGCAAATGAATACCATCCAAGACGCAAAAACCAAGAAGAGTAGCTGGCGTCAACAAACAAAAGAAATTTAGCTTAAATGTAATTTAGCTGTAGAACACCCATGAAATTTTCGCCAAAACAAAAAAAAAACGAATAACATAATATTTAATATGAAAAAGTATTATAAATTGATTAAGTTGAGGACGAAACCCAAATTCCTTATTAATAACAAATACTACATATTATTTACAGCATATTTAAAATAGACTAGCGATGCCCACAAACTCGGCAATCGGCCCGTTTAAGCCGGCTCGTGGCAACCCTCTAACCAAACACTTACGTTTTTGGGTATCGCTAACATAAACAAATAAGCTATGATACATTAAGTTTACATGAATGTAAGCATCTCTCATAAGTGTGTTATTAAAATTCGTTGTGATTTTCCGTTAAGTTAATTATCAAATTACAATTTAGCTTGTCCACACATTCACCTCGGTATGACAATTTTGTTTTAAGTTTTGCATAGGGTAAATATATATATATATGTATATAAAAAAAATATATATATACATGTATATTAAATGTCTTACTCTGTCATATTAATTTTCATTTTGGATGTTTAAAAATAGCGTAGCTTGGTATATTTCAAATACGCGCTCTCTTAGTGTTGCACAGCGTCAAAAAACACGGTATTGATGGTCAAGCATAGGCGTGCAACTCATCAGGCAGAGCCGATCACAACGACGCTAAGCATTATGCGATTCAGCGTTTGTCAGAACATTTATTTTGAGCACTTCAAATGAGTATATTTTTCTAACATATTTATCATAAAAGTGCATTAAGAACTTGCTGTGTACACTTGAGCAACACAATTTTCTTCGTTGCTGAGGTTGATTTTGTTCGAATGTCTGAACGTAGCTGGATACCAGGGCGGTGTCGTTGCTCAACACTAAGAAAAAACTAAAACTGGCTGCAGAAAATTGTAATCACAGGATATAACTTTGTAAGTAAATAAAAGCATAATAATAAGTTATAAAGCTACCGAAGATAGACCAAAAGATGCCACAAACTGTTGCCCAACTAAATTGGGAAACATTTGCACGCGTTGAATGTAAAAAGACGGTGAAAAAATTAAGCAAAAAACTTGCCACTTGCAGAGCACGCAGTTGCTTGAGGGAGAAAAATATTGACGCCGACGCTGACGTCGACGGCAACGACAACA
The DNA here is from genome assembly GCA_030179655.1 of Scaptomyza flava. Taxonomy (NCBI): domain Eukaryota; kingdom Metazoa; phylum Arthropoda; class Insecta; order Diptera; family Drosophilidae; genus Scaptomyza; species Scaptomyza flava. The sequence continues at coordinate 16,179,164 of JARNME010000029.1, forward strand.
ACGACGCCGACGTTAAAAGCATCTATGAGCTGTATTGGCGGCTGTATGAGAATTTGCGGACAAATCCTTACTTAGAGCTGCTAGATAACTACGCCACATGCATTTCGAGCTGCCCAAGTGAACCGAACGACCCAATAACTGAACCAGCGTCAGCTGAGTGCGAGCGAGTTAGCAAGAACATAAATATGTGTGTATTTTTGTTGTTTTTGTCAAAGTATATGTGCGTGTGTGTGACAGGCACTTTTATAGCAACTAAAACCCACAAAACATTAAAAATACCCTCAACGTAGCATATACTGAAAGAAAAAAAAAATTGTAAAGCACATAGTTTTTATTTATAGACGACAACTCGTTTCAATGGATACGAACGCCAGCAGTAGCAGCAGCAGCAGCAGCAGTAGTAGCAGCGGCAGCAGCAGCAGCAGCAGCAACGATGAGCTGCCCAACAGCAAGACGCCACCAACAGAGGGCGGAGAAGACGCTGCCGTACCCATGGATACCCTTGAGCCACCGCTGACAACGACGACGACGACAAGCAGCAGCTCCAAGACGCTCAAACGTTGCCTCAGTGTGCCACTGATACGCACGGTGCCCGGCAAGATGACACCAACGCCGATGACGACACGCGCTGCAGCAGCAGCAGCGGCTGCTGCCAAGGAGCACGAGCAAACACCAAAGAAGAACCAAGCGCAGCACAAACAGCGACCAGAGTTCAGCCTCAGCACAGCTGCAGGCATCGATTGCTTTGGCAAGACAATACACATCCGATCGCAGCCCAGTTCGCGTGAGGTGTCGCCGGCTCCGATGTTTAATCTTTTTACGACACGTGCGCGTCGCTACTCGGCCAGTTACAGTCCAGCTCTAAGTGGGAGCGGATCGACCACTACCAGCATTGGACAGTCTACGCTCTGTTTGACGCCACGCGTCTCCCAGCTGCGGCAGGAGGAGTGTGCGGATCTGAATAGTCGCGAGGTTAATCATGAGCGTGAGGTGCATCGCGAAATACAGATATCGCAAAGCTGGGAGGATCTAACTTTGGTCGCCGAGAATTGGTCCTGCAAATCGGATGAGTTCAGCAATCCACTGCAGGTCGTCCTGCCACCCACGGGCAACAGCAACAGCACAAGTTGCTCCAGTCCCAGTCCCACCAGCAATCGTGCAGGCATGCGTCTGCCCTATTCACCATCGCCGACTCGTCGCACTACATTCTCGACACGACGATCCATGTCACCCATTCCGATGCGACCCTCGTCGCTCGGTCCTGTCAAGCGTAAATTTGAACTGGATGACAATAATCCGGGTGTGAGCAACTGGAGCGTCTATTCGCCACCGCCAAAGAAGATCTTTACAGATAGGTGAGTATGTAAATCGGTTGCGGAGTAAGTAGTGTAAAATCAGGTCAGGAAATTGTAGACATCTGTTATAGTATGTATGTTATAGTTCAGATAAAAAAAAATAATAGGCATAAAACAGGTGCAAAGCCGATAAATACCTAGGCAAAGCGAATGTTGTATCAACTGATAAGCGAAACTCAGAACTTTGTTACTTAAAATAAGATATTCCGTAAAAGATCGATTCGTTAAGACATATTAGTTATTGTACTGTTGTAAGATAAGGATAGGAAAATTAAAATTCATATATTTTATTTGTTTTTTTTTTACAGCCGCGGCTCCTCGCCCGTGTGCCAATCACCATCTTCAGTGTGTCCCAGTCCTGATTCGGGTACCTACGATGGACGCAATACGCCAAAGCTCTTCATATCGAAGCTTTGCACCAACAACAATGCTGGCGGCAATAACAACAACAACAGTAGCAGCAGTGGTTGCCCCTCACCAATCTCGGCATCGCCGAACAGCATTCTGCCTGTGAATGGCTTGGATAGCATTTGCCTGGCGAGCAACAGTCAAAGCCAGAGCATTGATGAGGGTATCTCGATAGCTGAGAACGAAACAAACACTTGTCGCAGTCGCACCTCGTCCTTATTGTCGACGACATCGTCGAGCAGTGTGCTTGGTGGTCCGCAGTTGCTTGTCAACGATATGGTTGATGATGCCACGCTGATGGATGATGCGAAAAGTGAGACGTCATCGATTGGTGGCTGTTCGACAATCAGCATTGAATCCTCCTCCTGCGACAGTGGTGCCAAGGCGGCCGCCACATTTCTAAATCGACTAGCAGTCGATGATGGCGGCTCGCCTGTTGCCCAGAAGAGCTTCTACATCAACAAGCAGGGCTTCTCGGGCGCCAAGAAGTTCATTGTGAACCATGAGAAACTGGGCACATCGCTGGAGCCCAGCAAGGCCAACAAAATGGATGTGCAGCAAAAGCTTTAAGTGATCCCAAGTAAACGGAATCTGAAAAAATTGTACCATAAATGGAACTGTAGCTGGCTTATACCCCGTAATATGCTGCTGACCATAGTTAGTTATTATTTTTTAAAATACGTACCTAGTTCTTAGAATAGCACCAAGCCCCCCCCCACCCCAAGCATTAATCTAACCCAGCACCCAAGCAATGTCCCGAACTTTATTAAGTTCGCCATAGTTGTTAGCTTTGTAAATACTTTAAGTTACATTGCATATCATCTAAAATAACTTTTGCCTTCCTTTTCTCTAATGTGTAGTATTTGTAATTCATTATATAACTAGAGCAACATGTGTTTTTAATATGTTTATTGCGCTATATCTATCGATTCTTTATGTACGTGTCTCAATAAGCCGTTCACTTAACCAATAGATTATTTGATATAATACCATTAAATGTAATATCACTTTTAATGTATACATAGCTATATTTAGCCTTATACACATACGGTGAACTAAGTTATTAGCCCGCTTAGAAGATAGTTTCAATCCAATTTTTGCCAAATATGTTTCTTATATATATACATATACATTTACATATAAATATACATATACAAAGGTATATGTGCGTTTTAAGCTACAGTTTGTCTTGTGATTCAAAACTTTTGAATGTTAAAAATCTAGCCCGAAAAAAAATGTTATTTTAGAATAAACAAGTATGAACAAAAAATAATAAAAGCAATTCTTTTTTTCAATAGATAAAAATTTGCAGTATGTTTTGTTCTCTATACAAAGAATTTCCCTATAGCGAATATTTCTCTATTACGAATTTTTTTAGACCGTAGCTCGAACTCACAAAGCGATTTGTTTTTCTATGATCTGCCTGTTTATAAGATCAAAGGCATTCCAAAGATAAAACAGGAACATAGGCAACTACCGATTTAGTTTTGATCGTTGCAGAGATTCTCTGCTCAGCGGTACATGCCTAATGTCGCCAGGCTGTGTGCACCCGGCATGAAAATCATAAAAAAGTATTATAGAAGTTAGCATTTCTAACAAAAAAAAAAAAAGATTTAGATCTGCTTCTGCGCACATTAGTTCATGCACAAAGTAAAAAAAGAAAGTTTTTCACAGCTGCAAATGTATTTGCTACACTTAACGTTCTTGAAACATTTATCTGGAAAGAGAATTGAAATAACCGGACACAAACAAAAAATTCTGGCTATTATATATATATGTATGTATTTCTAAAGTATAACGAAGTTTTTAGAAATTCGACTGCAAAGGGTTTTGATAGCATAACAGTCCCTGGCTAAAAACAAATTTATGTACAATAACTGATATTTACAAGTTGAACTTCTATGTTACGAATCTCAGGAGGACAAGAAAAAATGCGTTACAGAAATAATTCGAAATACAGAATTGTGGCGCAAAACGCATGTTTTTCTTTTTTGTGGTACAACAAAAAAATATTAGTGCTTGAAAAAATCTCCTTGGATTGCCTTCAACAATTGTAATACTGTATCGTTTTATTGAAGTTGGACTGTATTGTGGCTCAGAAAAAGTTCGAACACCTGGCTGGGAGCGCCGAGCATTGCTCCACCAGGCAGACACTTCTAGTGCCGTGGTGCCCAGGCTGTGTGGCGAGTGGGCGAGTAACGATCTACATATGTATGTAGACGAAGAAGAAAAACAAGTTTCTACAGGCAAGCTAAAAGTCGTTTTGTACTTACAGTCACGATCGCAACGCTCATTTGAGTGGCAAATATAGAATAGCAGGAAAGGGGGAAAGGGGAGTGAAAAAAGTTCGCTCGATCCGCTCAGAACAGAAAACACCCACGCTAAATGCATACTAATGAGTAATTGACATGCAAGCCGAACAGGTCAACATCATAAAAGGGCTCCACACTTTTGTGTCGTTGCTCAACACTGTTGTAAGGCTGACGCAGCGACAATGCACAGAGCTTTTGCTGCCGACGCCAGCGGCCGAACAATAAAGCAAAACACAAAACATGGCATACATATAATTACAGACTACTGCTGTTGTTGTTGTGCTAAAAAGGAATGAAAAAAAAGTAACAAGAGAAGTTTGGGCACGGAACTTACGCTGCTCGGCAGCCACTTCTGATCTTGGTTGCTCTGGCTGTTGTTGTTGTTGTTGTTGATTACAGTGCTGCTGTTTTTGCTGTTGGGACCACGATTCGTTTCGTTTCGCTTCGGTCGTGCTTTAATGGAGCTTGCCGTCGACTTTCGCCGCGCTATTGTCGGCGTCCGCTTCACTGCTCGCTGCTCGAAGTAATCTTGAAAATCGTGAGTTAAGTTTAGCGCGACGCTCGCTAGTTTTTTTTGCGCTCTCTTACTGTGCGCGATCTTTGTTGCTGTTGTATGTATGTATGTACATTGCATGTACATATCTTTGGGGCCTTGCTTACTTGCTTGCTTTCGGTTCGCCCTGCGCATTTTCTTTGTTATTCATTTTGGTTGTGGTTGCTGAAGAAAAATCAAGTTAACAGCCAATGCTCGCAACGGTACAGGGTATGGTCACGGGCAGAGAGGCAGAGCAGTAGCTTGCCGGGTCGCCAACGCTCTTTCTTTTTTTTTTCGAACATATGCGCGTGCATTAAAAATAAAAAGCCTGCGGCGCAGTCGACGTCACTATCGTCTTGACTGTCGTTGCTAGTGGTTGTTGTTTCTTCGCTTCGTTGATTCAGACTGCGCAGCGACAGAGGCAGCGGGCTGACTGAAACTCGACTTTTGGCGTTTGTCGAGGTTGCTGAGCCCGGGCAAGCGAGCTGCGAATCCAGTTTCTTCTTCACTCGGCCTCGGCGAACATCGCGAAACGGCCACGGAAAAAAGAGCAGCGCGCCAGTCACAAATTACGTTTCCCTCATCTTGTGTGCCAATTGTGTATTGTGTATAAAATGTACTGCGGCAAGGTATGTGAGTGTTTGTTGTTGTTGATTTTGTTGTCGCTGCTTGCGCAAGGATGTTAAAGGCAATTAGCATAGCATATGTCATGGCGCAAAAGCTCACTCTCTCACCCTTGTTTTTATTTAAATTCTCTTTGATTTTCCTTCTATGGTTTCTCTCTTATTATTAGGGCATGGAACTTGCACCCGCTGCTTGCGCTGACTGCTGCAGCGACTGCGTCAGCGCTGCACCCGCTTGCTGTTGCACGTCTGCTGGTTGCTGCAACGTCAACTATCAGCTGCTGAGTCCATCAGATCCCAACAGCTATGTTTATAACGAACCAGAAGAGAACTTTGTGTCTATTGACGATGCCAAGATCAAGAGTCTGCTGCTCAAAATTGGACAGCAGCAACAACAAGAGCGACAACTTCAGCAACAAAAAAAACAACAGCACCAGCAACAGCAACAGCAACTGATCATTGATTTGCTGGACGATGATGAAGCAATTGTTGAGCAACAACAACAGCCACCAGCAATGGTGATCAGTGCAGCGCGTAGCTTAAGGCAAGATAAAAAACGCAAATCACTCGACATCCAACTCACCATTGCCAAACAAGTGGAGCAACCTCAACGAATTGTGGCTAGGATTGAGTTAAGCGACAGCGAGTCCGAGGTTGCCCAGGGGCAGGAGGAGCAATTGGTCAATGTTAGCTGTAAGCTGACGCAACCTGCCCAAATCATAGTACTGCAGTCGGATGACGAAGAGCAACTGCAACTTCAGCAGCTGCAGCAGAAGCCATCCAAAACTGCAACAAATAAGAAACGTGCCACCCGACCATATAGGAAACGCAACGGGCGTCATTCCTATCAGTGTCAAGCATGTGGCAAGAAGGTCCAATCAAACTACAATCTGCGTCGTCACATGATGATACACACAGGTGAGTTGTTCTGCTCCACTTGTGCAGAATGAATGGATGTAATCTGAGCAAGTAAAATAAACTAAGTTGGTGTGTTTGATCAAGTCGAATTTTTGGTAAAAAAAAACTTGATTGCTATTATATTTCTAATTATCAGGCGAACGACCCTTTCCATGTGATTTGTGTGATCGTCGGTTTCGTGAGTTTAGTGATCTTAAAAAGCATCGACGCCGTCACATGGGCGATCCGCGTTATGTATGCATGATCTGTCACCAGAATTCACCTGCGGAGCAGGACTCCACACGCTGTGCGAAATGCGAGGGCAGGAATCTGGTGTTTGATCTGAGCGGCTGTGAAGAGAATTCGGAGGAGAAGGAGCTGGACTTGGAGCAGGAGGAACTTGAGCCTGATCTAGAGTTAAATGATGATTCGGATGAAGAAATGGAGAATCCGGAAGAATATCAAATAGAGGAGCGGATTAAAACAGTTGTAGAGGTTATCGAAAAAGAGCGTCCCACATTGATGGTGACTCTGGTGCCACCTTCAACTACAGCAGCTGCATCCACTACCGCTATCGCTCCCACACCGACAACCGCTCCACAATTACGCCCGCCACTGCCAAGAAGCTGCAGCAGCGCCAACTCCTCATCATCTCTGAGCAACGATGTAACGCCAAATCAAAGACCATCTAGATCCCGCAGCACCTATCAATGTCCACTGTGCCAGCGTGTTTTTGGCACACGGCACAATCTTAAGCGTCACTACATGATCCACACGGGGGAGAAGCCTTTCAGTTGCAGCAAGTGCCGTAAACCCTTCCGCGAGGGCTCCACCTTGAAGAAGCATATGGTGACTCATGCGCGCGAACGCTGGTACAAGTGTGACCATTGCCCCGTCAAGTATCAAGATTATCTGCACTATTCAGAGCATAGATCGACACATCGCACGAAACCACAAGAGGATTCGACAAGTAAAATCAGAAGCCGTTCGTCGGATAGCGATGATGGCGATAGCTCTGTAGAGGATTGGCTCGACTGTTGCGAGTGTCAGGTTCGTTTCACCGACCTCGATGCATACACGGAGCATTTGAAACAGCACGACTTGGAGCTGTACGGTCTGACTGTCGATGAACTGGATGAAGCGGAACCTGATGTAGATGTGGCCTAGAAGGCATATAATACTTAAACTTATGTTATCATTCCACTATTAAATATGTTTACAAAAACTTGAGTTTGTAAGTAATTTTGAAGACCATTACAACATCGCTCATCGAGATGTATCATAAATATTTGTTTATATTTAATAAACGTATTAAGTGCACAACAGATAAAAATCATTTGCATATGCAAGCAACAAGATTTTGGGGTATCATCATATACATACATATATCTTTTAGTAATAGATAAGTTAAGTGCAAAAAAAAAATATTGTATATACTCAAAAAGTTATTTTGCATTGCGCGTTTTACATTGCAATTTAAAGTAAACATAAACATTAACAAGCGTAAAAGAAATGACTAAGAAGTGCGTTTTGAGCACTGTATAAACGAGAATCAACTATACTAAACCAACCAGCAGTTTCTTAGATATCCAATAGAACAGGTTTTGTTTCCTTGGCACACTTAAAGACAGATCGCATCATTTTTAGAAAGCCCGTATCCTTGGGTTTTTCTAGACCACGTTGAACACGATTCTTCATGACCGATATAAATTCTTTGTTGCTTAGTTGATTATCATCTGTGGGTTAAAAAAAAAAACGCAGTCAAAATTTATTTAAACGGGTAATTTTACGTTACTTACTATTTTCATCGAAAATAGTAAATACGACATCGACAACGTGATCGGACAGATTGACCATGGCAACCGTTTTGGCTACATGTTGTAGGGTTTGCTGATCAATAGAGGCGCCCGCAATATGATAGAAAGTCAGCGCTGTGTCAACATCATTGATGTTGTTCAGAAAGTGAAAGAAGTCGAGGTAATCCTGCTCGGAAATGCCTGTGCCATGATCACGAAAACGACGCTTGACGCGCTTCAATTTTTTTTGCTTCTTCTTGGGCGGATAGCCGGCATAGGCGAGCAAAAGCTCGGCAAAATCAGCTTCACTGATTTGACCCTCTTCATTTGGTTCCTTGCGCTCAAACTCCAGCGATAGTATTTCACGCTGCAGCTGCTCCTGAAAGTCTAGGAACTTCTCGATTGTCAGCTTCTCATCCATATTCGGTCCAAAAAAATATGTTATCAACGCCGAGTTAACGCCCTGGGGAAATACACAAAATAGTTTTAGTTCAGCTCAATAAAATAAGCTATTATAACTTAGGAAAAAATTAAAGTTTGTGTTATTTAATAAAGAGAACAAGTGTAGGCATGTGACGGGTATTTAACTGTCTGCAATATGGGTGCAAATATTGTACACATAGATATATATGTAGTTGAATAAAGTGTGGGTGTGGGGTGTGCTAGCAAAAAGAAATCTAAAAGCGATTGTTGTTGGAAATCACAAAAGTACCTTCAAGGACTGTTAGTAGTCAAATAAAGGAAGTGAAGTATTTATATACACAGTTAGACACGCATTTAACGGACACGCGTATTCAAAAGTATTTAAGCCAAAAGACATAGAGAATATACAATACAAAAGATCGTTTAGTACGTTTAGCACACTAAATATTCAAATATCTCTCTCGCTTGATTGCTTAGTTAACAACTTAATCGAGAGAGTAACAATCTAAAGATTTAAACAATAATTACTTTAAAGGTGTTGCCGGTATTTGCATGATCTCGATGCCGTGTACCCATGCTGGTCTGTTGGCGTACCAGAGTTGCCACCATTTCGAACTCCTCGCAATCTACATCACCATCACCGTTCAAATCAAACATGCGGAAGGCAATCTCAAAGTGACGACGTGAGACTGAAAGATAGGGGAAACATAAGAATAAATCTAGTCATAGAATAAAGATATATACACTAACTGGAAAGTACGGTAAGCAGGAATATATAATCGGAGAAGGTAATGAGACCATATGAGCCCAGTTTATAGAATATGCTATTCTTTTCCAATTGCAAATTTAATTGTTCTCCCACAGACTGTAAGAAAATAAGTAAATAATGTTTAAAATAATCATTGAAAAGAAATTAAAATCAGTTTACCTTAGGATCATAGCGACGATATTGATCCAGACCCAAACCTGTGAACAGAAGTCTGTTTAACACATTTGATAATAAAGTGTATTGACAGATTAGTTTGATATAATTCTTTAAAGGAATCGATGGTGGATTTGCTATCGGGGGGTTAAAGCCACATACCATCTGGTTGTTTCATGCCTGGCGTCATGCTAGTCAAGAAATCAGTTGGTGTCATGTAGACCTCATGGCGATCATCGGCGACCGGCACTTGGATGGTGGCAAAGTAGCGAAATACTTTGTCTGGCGTCGAGAATTGCCTGATGCGATTCTCATACTCAATTATCTAAGCAATAAGCGTTTAAGGAAGATTACAAATACATTGTTTCACTATTGTTATTAAGCTTCAGGTCATAGAAAAAAAAAACGCAGACAGTGCAGAAAACGCAAAAGTGATAGAAAATTGTGAAAGCTAAGCACTGACGCCAACATAAAACTAAGTCGCAATCATATGATAAGTTCGTGTTAGTATTAACGGTCTAAAGTAAGCCTAAAACACATCAATTACCATCTGGCTGCTTAATGCCTGGATATATAGACCTCAAAAAGTCCTCGGGTGTCATGCATACAACGGTCTGTGTGGCATCCTGTAGACGCACCGTGGCAAAGTAACGAAAGATTTTATCTGGCGTAGAGAATTGTCGAATACGATTTTCATATTCGATAATCTTTTGGTTTCGTGTGTGTCGGTTTTGTTTTTGATGTTGTGAGTAAATAGCAAAAGAATATGTAATGGGCAACATAAAGAGAAACGAAAGTCATAAGAAAACTTAAGTAAATAAGTAAATATTTATATAGTTAAAAGTTGCATTATCTCAAATTCATGGGACTTCAGTTGCTTGGATATAGCTTGAATACCTTGCGCTCGCGGAAACCAACTTTTTCTTTAAGTTTTTTGCTATCGCTCAAATTAATTTGTGCATCATCTTCCTCGGATTCATCGCTGTCGCTATCGCTATCCGATCTGCTGTCACCATTAACGCCGGCCGCATCAGATGACTGGTGACCCGCATCGGCGTCCACTTTGGGTACGAGCAAGCGTTTTACTCTAAAAATAGATTTACACTTTAGATATCAAGCGATATTTATTTGGTATTTAACGACTCACTTGCCCCAGTCCAGCACCGAGATGACAAACAAACAAAGAACCATAAGGTGAAAATATTTTGTTACCCGAGGAGTCTTCTCCTCGCCATGGCCAAAACGCTTGTGTCCTCGTATTTGTTGTAATTGTGTTTGGTATGCAGCACCTTCAGCTATTGATGTTATTGTTATAGTTGGTTTGAAGTTGCTGTTGTTAGCCAAAGATGTAAGAGTGCGGCAGTTCTGACGCGTTGACATGGCTGGGCGCCTTGCAAACGAAGCCAGAGACTGTCGAGTTACCAAAAATCGCAAAATAGACATTTTTCTTTCAAATGTTTATAACCTCGCTTAGTTCGAATCTTTGCACTTTTAGTTTATGCGCATTTTTGCATTTGCTCGTGAGTTAGTTACTTATGAATGAGCTCAGCTGATTCCATTTGTGTCAAGTTAGCAACTTTTCACCGTTAACGAACTTCGGAACTTGATTCATGAGTCGGAACCACTCATGAACATTTGTGTTTTTTATATGTTTTACGACATGAAATCAAATAAATTTTTATGCAGAACTGTTAAAAAATGAATGATTTATTTATTTGGCATATTTCAGCTCTTAATATGGGTAACAGAACTGATTTAAACATCAAATATACAGTATTTTCTTAAATAACTCAATATTTAATAGGAAAATTTCCATCATAACCGATCGGACAGTTAGTTATTGAGTAATTTTCGAAAGAGTGCAGCTATCTCGGTACCATCCCCAAACAAACCACCAAAATATATGCCTGGTTCTCAAGCCTCAATATCTTTTGAAGTTATACTTCTTATGACTCGTCTGAAAATTGAAGGTAGCCTTTTTTAAATTCTGCCTCCCTCTCCCTCAAACTCAAAGCACTGTTTATTTCTGAGAGCGGAACCCGGAGACGAAATAACTGTAAAGCCCTTTCTTACCATTGCAATATCTTGTTATTAAAGGGTCTTTGCTAATGGTCATATATCTGAAAATGAGAAACAAAATACTTTTGATTTGTTGCAAAAAACAGATAAATAAGCTGCTTTGTGTTGTTTCTGAATACGACAATGTTGCTGCTGAAAATGCAGCTCTGCGTTTAAAATAACATCGATTCATTTCGATACATCGAAACTATGCAGCGAGCGATTTAAAATATCGATGTATATCGTCCATCATTTCTCTCCAAAATACCATTAGCTGTGCAACTACAAAATCGGCGTATTACCAACAAGAATTCACTAAATAGAGCAACAAGTATGAAGTTCTTATAGAGTCGTCATGAGGCCAAATTCTGACTGCCAGTTGGAATGTGAAATCGTAGCGACACCTCTCTCACAGAGCGCTGCTTTAGACTTTATTCTCTGCCAGCGCATTTCGTGCCCGATTTTCAAGCCACTCGGCTTGCAGCGCGCAGACTCTTGTTTTTTGGGCTGATCGCCTGTTATGCTTCATATTATCATATGGTATGCCTCATTCCTTATCGTTTTTGTGACCAGCTGTAAAGCAGCAATACACAAATGTGTATTCATATCAACATATGTACTACATATATACTTATATATTAATGTGCGTTTTCATATGTTTGGGGGACCTGGGCTTTGAAGCGATTTTTGCTATTTTGTTTGGGCTGGGTATCATAATAAATTTTGCGACATTGCCATAGTTTCATAGCACTATATCCCCTTACATATACATTCCCATGTGTTTGCAGTTTTGCTGGGATATAGGCTTTGTAGCATTATAGTTATTTTGCTTGGGCTGGCTAGTGTTAGTGTGTTAGTGCTTTTGTATGTATATCTACATGGCATATTTAGATGTATTTGTAGCATTTGCCATTGACCTTTCTCAGTCAAATATCATATTTTGTGCTGATCAACCATTTGCAGGAACAGGCGAACAGCAAAATTAACAAGCGTCTTGTAAAATTAGCAGGCGAATATCAGTTTTGCATTGCTGGTCATACACACTTTCCAACAATTTTGCCATCGCAACCACCATACAGCTATGCAGCGATGCCTATAAATTGCGAAAGTGTATTCCACACGTCTATTTGCCCAAGTCATTTGCCTTAATTCTAAAGCAGTAGCAACACAAGAAAACGCTCGGCATAGGCAAATTTAACAAGTGCAAAACTGCACGGAAAAAAACAAACGAACAGAAGCGACATAGGAAAATGACAAACAATACAAAATAGAGAGTCCCGAATAAATTATCGGGATCGGGCGGGATGGGAACGATTTTAAAAAAATCCGGGAAAGTCGGTATAAGTGGTCGATCCCGAAATTTGTTTTGTTTTTTATTTATAAATGTATATATTTTTTATTTTAATTAGAGTTTTAGCTCTATGCAAACATTAAACTCAAACAAATACTTCGTAAAGGGACATGATTAATTTGCCCATTGGTATTGTGTCTTTTGTCTTTTTTTCGTCTATAACAGTGCCACTAGCATCATTGTTATTAGCTCTTAACATATTCCAAAAGCAGAGCACTGAATCCATTTAGTATTAACATTGAATGATGCTCTTTATAGTTGGGCTGTGCAGTATGGGCAGCTGTGGACAGAGCGATATAGCGCTGACTGTAGTACAATAATAAAAACAGTTTACTTACCCATCTTCGATAACAGGTTCGATATCTTGACCAGGTTTTGTTTTCTTGTAAAGACACATCAAGTGGTGAGCCAAAAAGAGAACGGGAAGGAATAGAAGGCTACTCAAAAGCAAGCCAACCCAGAACCTATTCTGAAATCATACACGAACGATTTAAAAATGAATTAGAATTAAAGTGTTAAAAGCAACTGAAAGCGAAAAAATATGACCTCGATTGCCCCTATACACCCTGAACCTATGAAATGAGAAAAAAAGTTGATAATGATTTTGTGCAAATGCATGTAATAGGCAAAAGGAAGTGTGTAGGTCCTATAAAGTGTCTGTACATGCGCATCGATCTCACACTTTATTATGTCTTGAGAATTCCGATTTTGAATTGAAACTACAGTCAAACTTTCATATAACGAATATCAAGGGGACAAGAAAAAGCTTCGTTACAGAAAAAAATCGTTATATAGAATGGGTTTTTGACTGAACCAAATTTGAAGGTTCTGGTTTCTGACTTCGTTGTATACAAAATCTCGTTATAAGGAAGTTCATTATATGGAAGTTCATCTGTATCTTCCCATTGTTGATAAAGACATGGTATCGATAAGATTACAATCATATATTTAAAAAAACTAAGGAAGTTTATTATATAACTTTTTGACAAAATAATGAAAATCTATTAATTGTTCTCGAAATTGGCTAAGAAATACTTGAGATATTTATGATTAAATTTTAGCTTTCGTCCATTGGCGCACTCATTATTGAATTAATAAGGGGCAGTTGGGTACCAAAAGGAAAGCAAAATATTTCCGCTCTCTTGTCGATAGATATTTTTAGATATTTGCTTTGCAGTCATTGTATAGAATGGAATGTTAGAAGCCTTAGGATCGCAATTTACAACTTACCAAAGGAGAAATTAGGCGCTCGCAGACTATATCCGCAGCACGGTTATAAATACTGGCGATCGGAGCATTTTTTCCGACTTTCGCGCAAAACTCATCTTGCACATAGATTTTATATGTATTAACAAATTCATTCATCCAACCTGGGAGTTTATTCCTTTGCTCAAGGTAAAAGTCATCACAATGATCCCAAAAATACCTTTCGCCTACATCTAGTTTTTTGTGCATACCGGTAACGGATTTCTTATATGAGAAACTACTATTTAATAAAATAAGTGCATCAATCTGAGAAAGAGTCCGTGTGATCTCATCCATAAGCGCCTTGATTTTCTCACCGATTTCATAGTGTAGTTTCCGTAAACTATCAGCCTCGTTATAAAGAGTTATTCTGGCCCAATCATAAATGCCCCACTGTGTCCACAGACTGGACCGCAACACCATAATTTGATTTGCCAATATTAATAAGTCCAAAGGTGTCAGTTCTTTGCATAATTGTTTTGTAAATTTCGAACTATTATATTCCGTCATATCATTGTCAGTAAAAAATTTATAATTAGTTTTATGAGGGTAACCAAGCCATTTGTTTTTGCCTGAAGAGTTTTGACCATAGTACGGTGCGTTAGTCAATTTATGATCTTGAATAACTTTAATTTTCGATAGTTCCTTAATATCATACAAGCCACTTGTCTCTAGTAAATCGCACATTGACTGGTTGGCCTGGAACCTCTTAATTAAGTTTGACATACGAATCGGCGGTATTAAAGATTCCTCCTGAGTCTTTGGCCAAAATGGATTGAGATCAATTTCTGCGTCCAAATAGCGGAACAATGCATTCTCTTGCTGATCCGGAATCAGTGCACAGGCACTCTGATAGGTAACGAGACCTATGACTAAATAAAATATTCCAACCAAAACACTAACGGAGAAAACACAAAATATCAACATTATGGCCCTACAAAGGAAATACATATTATTTTTAAGCAGGCCTTAACTTGAATTTCTTTAGTCACTTACATTAACAGGCAAACAGATCCTGTGCCCTTGCTACAGAAGTCAACGTGATTGGCACGCCGATGCCGACAACAGCATCCGCAAATAAGACCAATAATTAAAAATATAATTACCTTAAATGAAATATATCGTTTTGGATATTGAGCTTTCTTTTGGTAAGTAGACTTACGGTCGATAATAGCACGCAGACGGTGGTACTGACTGCGCTTCGAGCGCTGCCGAATTTGGCGACAACATCATCAAAAGAGCTGGTCGAGGTAAGGCTATTCATATGAATGTCACTTATTACCGAATCAATGATGGCCCGAATTCTGTCTGCACGCGAGCGGAATAAATCTTTTCCAGTGTCTAAATCTTTAATTATAAGGTCCACCATCTGTTGGTAATATTCTGGGACACCGATTGAATAAAACATCCAACTGAAATGCCAGGTTCGAGTATCCAAATACGCGACAGCGTTTTTGTCGATTATATGTTCCATAGCTGCAGAAAATTTGTCTGGGTCGGGCATCTGAAGGACAGTATAAACATGCTCTTTAACTTAAAACAACAACTCTTACCTTGTCAAAATGAAGACATTTTGAGTTATCAATGGACTGAATCTGCGATGTTTTTAAAAAGTGAAGACATTCCGGAGTGCCGCAAATCACAGCCAATGCGTAAGTTATATCACGCTTAGCTTCTCGCAGACCTAAAAAGCATGTTAAATACTTATAAGTCGATTAAAAGACAGAAATAACTAACCATCACGAAATTGTGCTCCATAAAACCGTAAATCTTTAAGCAATTTGGATAAAGCAATCATAAGCAACCGAGCTTTTGGCATGTTTTCCATCTTTTCGTATAGATCGTAGTAGTGATCAATTTCAGCATTTTTTTTGAATGCATCGTAGCTTGTTTGACCTGCACCTATCAGAATATGTAAACGATGGGCTTACTCTTCAGAACTAAGTCGTAGACGTCTTACCATTCAAGATCGTTACTAAATGTGCACACAACTCTTCATAGTTATGCACAAACAAGTGATGAATGTGGTCAGAAACATCCTTTAGATATGTGCAGGTATCCTTGGTTGCCAATTTCATTTCGGTAGATGTATGACCCATGGCATGATTCAACGAACTATTGCTTGCAACAGAAATTATCACCCCAAATCTGCAAATAATACATTTAATAAAGTTGACTATGACCGGATTTGAATTGTCATACAAAATGCCAACTACTAGAAGTACGAGAATATAACCGAAACAACATCGTTTGCGTGAGTTTTTTTCAATATCACAGAGAGGACATCCGTCCTTCTTACATCGACAGCGGCAGAAGCAACAATAACAAACGCTGTAAAACAACGAATAACTTCAGATTGCAAAGAAACAAGCTACTTACGCTATGAAGGGTACTATGATTATAAGGACAAGTAGAAAGAAAATCAAGATCAGTATCCCCTTGTAGTGATTAAGAAGATCAGCCCAGTCATGATTCTCCACCTTTGGTCCTAAGTTTAGGGTGTTGTTACCTTTGGCCACAATGTAGCCTGAAGCAAATATTGGTGTTATAAGACTTGGCTAGTCAGATATCCATTATCCTTACCTGGAGGTATTACATTGCTCGGAGTGATAGTATGAAAAAAGAAATGAGTAAATTTATCAACCCACTGCTCAACATTTGTTGGATTGTATTTCGGCTTTTCTTCGTATTTAGCATCGGATGTGTACTTGCTAAAGTTGCTTGGAGCAGGAAAATAGTTGGTGTCCGTTATATGCATTGTGTATATGTGTTTGTATTTACTTTAAATTTTATAACACAACTTAACTTTTTCGTATTGTGGTTCCTTAGATTATTTTCTATTGTTTATAGATTTGGTTAATAAAAAGAATCGTAGGCTACTTTGCTGTCATACTATTTTATCAAGTAAAGGATTCCATCTATACTCTGCATTTATTTGCAGTTTTTTTTTGCTACACGTCTTTAATAAATTAAACATTTACTTGAGTAAAAAAGTAAGTTTCTTACAACTTTTTGAAAAATTTACCACCGCCCCATCTATATCAATCAAAATATTCCAAAGTCGGTTGCATCCGACAGTTACCTTTTCACTTGTTTTCGCATGCGTTTAATATGTTATACAAGTTTGAAACTTTTTTAAGCTAAAAAAGAGCATTAAGTTTCCCAAACAAACAAACTGACCTCACGACTTATTTGTTTGGGCGTGTCGGAAAATGTGTGCATTATAAAAGTCAGCATACATATTTTGATATTCCACCCACAGAAATAAAAAGAACTGTTAAAGTGAGAAAGTGATGTGCCTAGCACCTCGTTGTGACGACAGCCAAATGTGGTAAAAATAACAAATTGAAGATGCAAGAAATTAAGACAAAAAAGATATGCTTTAACATAAGATATAAGTATAAGTAAGGAAGTAAGGAACGACTTATCCATAAGCTATTGTATAAGCTTTATAAAGTGTCGGCCACTGTATTAAGTGACTGAGCTGAACATTATCCACATAAAGTCTTTTTTCTCACAGTGTCCGTCGAGAAGTGTTTTTTCTCTGACACTTTGAACGCCTCAAACAAAAAATAGAAGGGCCACATCAAGATCCTCTTTGTTTCAGAACTGAACCGGTCTAACGAGCAAAACCATCCTAATGAGCACACGGCATCCAGCTGCGGGGCACTGGGACGGCAAACTCCAACATAAAAATCATTCAGGCTCTCCAATCTAAAGCTTTGCACACCATGGTGGGTGCACCATTTTATGTTTGAAGCGCTACTCTCCAGTGAAAAATATATTAAAAGACCAGAGAATCACAAAACAATTCTAGCGGTCGAGCTACTGGACAATAACAGTCAGCGCCAAAAGCTCAAAATATACCAACTCCTCTACCTTGCCTTCCGCTCTGTGAAAAGTTTTAACTGTTATTCAAATGTGAAGACATTCTTCCCTTAACCATGTTGTTGTTGTCTTCAAGTGACAGAATACAAAAAAAAGTTTATAATATAAATAATAACTTTAAATGTGTTGAGATATATTTGACGCTCAAAAGTAAAAATAGGAGCGAAAAATTACCAACAACTGCACAGATACATAAATAAGAGGGGGGAGCATTGATTTGGCTGTGTGAAGGGTATCATAGTCTTGGCATAGCCAAAATTAACTATGCGGCACTATGTTTTTTTTTTTTGTTACTTAGTTTTTGCTAATAAAATAAATGTGTTTCAATTTGACTAATTTATATTAATTTTCGCTTCACTTTATTTCACCTTGCATATTTTTGGATGGCACATGTAATTGCAGGTCGAAGGGTATATATTGCCAATTAGAACCGTTTAAAATCACGAGCAAATGTTTTCAGGTACGGAACTATTGGCTATTTATTTATTTCCTTTCAAATACTTTTTATATTTGTTTTGCACTCACATGTAATGATAGATTTTAGCTTGACTTGTCTGTCTGCACCGGATACTTGTAATACAATTTTCACCAAGTTCCCGACTAGCTAGAGCTCTGAAAATTTCACCAAGTTGTGTTTCAGATGACAATACATGTTTTTCTTGACACGATAAAGTATGCAATTTCATCTAAAAACCACGCAAAACTGTTTTCCCTTTTGCTTGATAAAGTTGAGTAGCCCTGGTGGCATGGAAGGAATTTCACAGGCCGAAAGTCGTGGATGCGAGCTCCGACCATGAAATACTTTTTTTTTTTATTTATTGTTATTTTAACTTTTTTATGTTGTTTTTTTTTTGTAACTATCGAAGTGGGCTTAGAATTCATTGATAGCCTTCTCTTTTATAATAATAATGGTAATTTTAATGAGGTTGTGTGTTGTTGGGGACTGTAAAATTTCTCTAAATCTTTATTGTGGCTGGTGTTCAGTAAGCGAGATTTCTTATTTCTTTTGATTTATTATTAACTGATCTCGGACTAACTACACCCACTGAACACTTTCCACATTATTGCACTAGTAGTCAGGCGATCACTATCGTGCACCTTTGCCTGAACTTCCATAGCAGCGCTTTGGCTGAGAAAGTACCCTCCCACTGGCGCGATGAGAAAAAAGCCGGCTTGTCCTTGCCAATACTTATGCTCACGCAACTGTGGACTTCTTGTATTTTACGAGATCCGCTCTAGAGACTTTTGATTCGTTTGCACATGCAAATTATAAAGACGTTGCAATTTGCATTGATTGAATGTGGCTCGGAACTGAGCTTAATAATTTAAAACTTTGCTTTATATTTTGACAATGTTGCGCAAGATTTTAATTTTTTAATTTTCTTGGTTTTTTATATTTAAATGTATATATTTTGTTTACTTTGGTTAAACTTAAACAAATACTTCGTAAGGGGAAAAATCATCGACACACTTAATTTGCCAATTGGTATTGTGATATTTTTTTTTAGCAAAAGCCAATCGCAATTTGAGGACATCATGTTGAAAGTTATATGATTGCTGCTTTTGCTGGAAAACGTGGTTCGTGTCTCTTTTGTCTATTTATAGTTTGAAGCAGCGACACCAGCATCAATGTTGTTATTACTTAACGTTTCACAAAAGCAGATCTCGGAATCCTGTTCAATAGCATAGGCATTGAATGGTACCATAAATATTTGGTTTGTGCAGATTGGGCAGCTAAGGACAGAGCGATATAGCGCTGACTGTAGTACAATAATAAAAACAGTTTACTTACCCATCTTCGATAACAGGTTCGATATCTGGACTAGCTTTTTTTTTCTTGTAAAGACACATCAAGTGGTGAGCCAAAAAGAGAACGGGAAGCAATAGAAGGCCACTCAAAAGCAAGCCCACCCAGAACGTATTCTAAAATAGTACAACGATTTTAAAAATAAATTGGGTTATTTGATGTCGTACCCAACTGGATAGAGAATTGTCATACAGGCTGAAACTAGGTTTAAGGAAGTCTGCTTGCAATAGGTTGGCGCAAGGGCAATAGCACTATGAAACAAAATGAAAAGCCATTTTGTGTCAGAAATTCCACAAATTTTGTTTCTCGGTACCGAAGTTAAAAAAGTAATTTCTCAAACAAAAGACCAAAATCTCGACCATTCTCTTAATATAAATTCAAATTTCGGCTCTAAGATTGTATAGGCAGATAAATTTTATACATTCTGAAGGTGAAGGTCATCATGTTCAAAAAACAACGCGCTTACACAGACGGACGGAAACTTACCATGACGGACATTGCACAAGCTAATGGATTGAACCTTTTACATTTTACATAACTCACGCAGTCGGCACACGCATTGGAGGAACGGACAGACAGACAATTGTAAATGGTGTATAGCAACTTACCAAAGGATAAACTATGCCATCGCAGACTATATCCGCAGCACGGTTATAAATACTGTTGATCGGCGCATTTTTTCCGACATTGGTGCAAAACTCATTTTGCACATAGCTTTTATATGGCTCAACAAAAGCTTTCATCCATTCTGGGAGTTTTTGCCTGTTGTCTAGGTAAAACTTCATATCGTTAGCCCAAAGGTAGTCTTCGCCATTGTTTAGTTGGTTCTGTATATCTTTCATGGAATCCTTATATAGGAAACTATCATTTAAAAAAATAAGTTTATCAATCTGAGAAAGTTTCCGTTTGATATCATCCATAATCGACTTGATTTTATAAGCGAATTCATTGTGTAGTTTCCGTAAATTATCAGCCTCGTTATAAAGAGATATTCTGGCCCAATCATAAATGCCCCACTGTGTCCACAGACTGGACCGCACCACCATAATTTGATTTGCCAATGTTATTAAGTCCAAAGGTGTCAGTTGTTTGCATAAATCTTTTGTAAATGTCGTACTATTATATTTGTCCATATCGTCATTCTTTAGGTAGCTAAGTTTCCAACTATATCTGTGTGGTAACTTCCACTTCGGCCAATGTCTATACCAGTACTTATCATCTGGCTTCATTTCATGTTCTCGAATGACATCAATGCTCGATAATTCATTAATATCATACAAGCCACTTAGTTTCAGTACTTCGCACATTGACTGGTTGGCCTGTAGCCTCTGCATCATGTTTGACACACGCATTGGCGAATTTGACGATTCATCCTGACTCTTGGACTGTAATTGATTTTGATGAATATCTGCATCTAAATAGTGGATCAATGCATTCTCTTGCTGATCCCGAAGAGGTGCACAGGCACTCTGATAGGTAACGAGACCTATGACTAAATAAAATATTCCAACCAAAACAATAAAGGAGAATACACAAAATATCAACATTATGGCCCTACAAAGGAAATACATATTATTTTTAAGCAGGCCTTAACTTGAATTTCTTTAGTCACTTACATTAACAGGCAAACAGATCCTGTGCCCTTGCTACAGAAGTCAACGCGATTGGCACGCCGATGCCGACAACAGCATCCGCAAATAAGACCAATAATTAAAAGTATAATTACCTTAAATGAAATATATCGTTTTGGATATTGAGCTTTCTTTTGGTAAGTAGACTTACGGTCAATAATAGCACGCACACCATGATACTGACTACGTTTCGAGCGCTGCCGAATTTGTCGACAACATCATCAAAAGAGCTGGTCGAGGTAAGACTTTTCATGTGAATTTCACTGATTACCGATTCAATGATGGCCCGCGTTCTGTCTGCACGCGAGCGGAATACATCTTTAGCAGCGTTCATATCTTTAATTATTAAGTTCACCATGACACGGTAATAAGGTTCGACCCGGTTTCTAAAAAATTCATATTCCATACTATCGAATATCCCATGAAAATAATGAACACCCTGACCCCAAACTATGTACCGCATGGCTCCAGCATATTTATCTAGGTCTGGTAGCTGAAGGACAGTATTAACATGCTGTTTAACTTAAAACCCCAACTCTTACCTTGTCAAAGTGAAGACATTTTGAGTTATCAATGGACCCAATCTGCGATGCGTTTAAAAAGCGAAGGCAATCTGGAGTGCCACACAGCACAGCCAAGGCGTAAGTTATATCACGCTTAGCTGCTCGCAGACCTAAAGAGCATGTGTAATACTTATAAGTCGATTAAAGTACAGAAATAACTAACCATCACGATATTGTGCTCCATAAAACCGTAACTCCCTAAACATAGCCGTCACATCATTAAGAAGGGGCACAGCCTTGGGCATGTTTTCCACCTTTTTCGAAAATTCTAATAGGTGATAAATGTTAGCATCTTTTAGAAACCCGTTCCAGCTTGTTTTATGTGCATCTAGCGAAATATGTAGAAGATAAGGCTTACACATCGGAACTCAATCTTGGACATCTTACCCTTTAAAACGGATATTACATGTTGACACAATTCTTCATAGTTATTTACAAGCAAGTGATGAATGTGGTCAGAAACATCCTTTAGATATGTGCAGGTATCGTTAGTAGCCAAATGCGATTCGGTAGATGTTCCCTTCAAGGACCTATTCAACGAATTATTGCTTGCAAAACAAATTATTACCCCAATTCTGCAAATAATACATTAAATAAAATTGACTATGACCGGATTTGAATTGTCATACAAAATGCCAATTACTAGCAGTAAAAGAATATAACCGAAACAACATCGTTTGCGTGAGTTCTTTCCAATAGCACAGGGAGGACATCCGTCCTTCTTACATCGACAGCAGCAGAAGCAACAATAACAAACGCTGTAAAACAACGAATAACTTCAGATTGCAAAGAAACAAGCTACTTACGCTATGAAGGGTACTATGATTATAAGGACAAGTAGAAAGAAAATCAAGATCAGTATCCCCTTGTAGTGATTAAGAAGATCAGCCCAGTCATGATTCTCCACCTTTGGTCCTAAGTTTAGGGTGTTGTTACCTTTGGCCACAATGTAGCCTGAAGCAAATATTGGTGTTATAAGATTTGGCTAGTCAGATATCCTTTATCCTTACCTGGAGGTACTACATAATCCGGAGTGATAGTATAAAAAAAGAAATGAGTAAATTTATTAAACCACTGCTCAACAGTTGATGTATTGTAAATCTGCTGTTCAGTGTATTTAGTTACGGATTTGTATAGGGTAAAATTTGTTTTAGTATAAAAGTAGTTAGAGTCCTGTACTTTCATTTTGTAGACCGGTATGTAATGACGATCAATTTAATACGACACCCAAAAATATCTCGTGTTGTGTTTGCTCTGATTATATTGTGTTCTGTATATACTTGTTTTAAAGATTGTACATATGATACGTAGACTACTTTGTTGACACTGTGTTACAAAGGTACAAAATATTTGGCCCTGTTGTCGTCTTAAGCTTTTTCAAATTTGTATCATATCAATACACCACATGTTTCGCATGCATCTACAGCTGGACTAAAGGTTCAGACTACTAGTGTAATTTTTGGGAAGAAAGCTAGTGACGTTTCCCACAAGATCGGCGCCAATAACTTCGAACGGACAATTTTATAAGACAATAGCTGGTGCCCTTCTCAAAAGATAATTTGTTAAACGTTATGCTGCTGATTTCAATGATTCTTATTTATTCGGCATTTGTAAGCTCAAGACTACATTCATCTGGTGTACTTTGTAAATTAGTTATTAGAGCCAAGGTACAGATTTCAGTCTGGCCAAGGCTCCCGTTACAAGAAAATGTGTAAAAATGTGTAACGTAAGGGCAAAACAGTGGCGAGCATTCATCGGAGATGAGAGTTTCTTTGCTGACTTTCGTGCTATTTTGCGAGTTTAATTAATCATTTTTGAAAGTTTTTACATGGAACTTTTATTTATTTATTTATTACATAACCGTTCCATAAATTTCTTTTACATTTTGAGCTCAATGTTCGTGAACATGTCAACATTTTTAGATTTCGTGAGTTTTAATAACAGAAAACATACGTAATAATTCACACATATACCCATACCAACTGCGTAAAAAACTTTCCAAAGCAATCCGATACACGGCCAATAGGTCTATATTAATCATTATTAGTACATTTCTCACGATTAGTCGTGAATATTACAATGAAAGACAGTAATGGAAGACTATATGAAGTTCGGTTTAATGAAATATGTATGTATATTGTTGAGCTTATATTCATTGAGATAATTAACTAAGTTGATTTTATTCGGTCCTTAAACGGCAACACCAAACTCCATCATTATGCCGCACTGGTAGAAATTAAAGAGGCTCCCCGACACCACATGATTTGATCTATTTTCGGGGATTATTCGTATGTGATTATATATATGTTTATCCGGTTTTTTTTTTGTTTTTTATACCCTTAACCCATAAAATGGGTAAATAAGGGTATAATGGTTTTGTGCAAAAGTATGTAACAGGCAGAAGGAAGCATCTCCGACCCTATAAAGTACATATATTCTTGATCAGCATCAACAGCCGAGACGATATAGCTATGTCCGTCTGTCCGTCTGTCTGTCCGTCTGTCCGTCTGTCCGTCTGTCCGTCTGACCGTCTGTCCGTCTGTCCGTCTGTATGAACGCGTGGATCTCAGAGACTACAAGAGCTAGAGACTTCTGATTTTGTGTTTAAGTTCTCCTATACCATGAGCAGAACAAGTTTGCTTCAAATTATCGATAACTATTCTGGTTTGCGATATACACATGGAATCGATAACAATAAAATATCGAATTTGGAAAATCTAAAAATGAGGGTTGAAGTAATGGATAATGATAGAACTTTTCTGAAAATTTCGTCCAAATCGGTTGAGAAACACCGGAGATATTGAACTTAATCGATGGAAGCTAAGCCAGTATACCAAAGTCTTATATAAATTAAATATATTTATTGCAACTGGGTTCAGGGTATCTTCTAGTCGGGCTCTCCCGACTAGAGCCTTCTTACTTGTTTTTTTTTTGGTATTCCCTTCTGTTACAAGTGCACCTATATTATTATGTGAGTGTGTACGTATGACGTTGAAATGAGTAGCAAGAACAACATTCAATTCGGTGAGAAAGTTAAGAGAATATCAAGAGGTGCACCCCTGGCAATAATCTCATATTACAATGTTGGTGCAAACATGAAGCCGACACAAACTGTCTTCCACATTCAAAATAATCGTGCAGAATTTCCACCTGGATCAGCAATTTGTTGTTTTTGTAAAAAATGTCACTTAATGTGTTTTGCCGTAAATCTAAGAAACTATCTTAGTTTAGTATTATAAATTGCTTTAAATATTTAGCTGATGAAACTATCTCGAGGAGCTAAACGACGATCAAATTCTAGTCCACTCTATTCCCCTTACAGCCCTTTTTTTTGTCAAGTTGCATTTATGTTGAGAGCCAGTGTTTTGTTACGTGTCTTTTCAATTACCAAGCTGCGCACCACATTGATGGACACTCTGCATCTCAATTATGATAGTCACTGTATGGCGGCCTCTTATGAACTTTCAATTTCAATTCGCTTAAATTTTTGCACTCTAAAAGCTGTGCCGCTTTTCTGGTTCAGTTTTCTGATTGCAGCAGAGTGCTTTTAAGTTCAATGGCTACCAAATATAAGTGATGTTTACATATAGTTAAGCGAAACGAATTCAATAATACATCAAGTATTTTACATATGTTTATATGTATTTCTATTGTGTGTAGTAAAATGATACCGTACAGATGTATCACACTTCCTAAGCTTTAAGTAAATATATCCTGTAACTTTAGTAAACTTTTAAAAAAATTTGAGTATGAATTGACTTTATTGCTGTCAAACTATTTGTTTTACTGAAATCCAAGCATACCAATATTGTACAACTTTTTAAATTCTGCTATCGATGGTAAAGATTGGTTTTGCGCAATGTCCGTCATGCTCGCTGTCAGTCTGTCTGTCCCCTCGGTCCATCTGTCTGTCTGTCCGCATGGACTCGCGTTTCTTGGCCACTCTTTAGGCTTGAGACTTGAACCTGTGGAAATATCTTGGTTAATTTCTGCATCAGACATAGTGTAGATGTAGGTGAGCTAGGCAATCGATAACATGGCGGTACAACTCGAACTGCAAATCGATAAAACGCACTTGTTCTCAATTTGACAGGTTTGGTTTTTGTTTGTGGTCTTATTTATTATTGTATTTTAAGTCAATAGACACAAACACCGTGGTTACAAAAAGGAACACAAACGCAGCAAGGGGCCACGCTTTAAGCAATCATTCACCTGCTGTAAGATATTTTCCTGGTCAGAAGCAGAAGCTGCCTGAGTGAGTTAAAGTAATTTTAAAGTTGCACCTACTTGAACATTGCTTTGATGTACTACATCTAAAATTTAGGTAAGGGCAGCAAATATAGCAAATTCGAATCGCAACATATTGTTGTGCGACTTTATTGGAAATTTCATGATGAAGGGCATTGATTAAGATTACCTAGCCCTTTGTTATTAATAATATGTCACCCAAACTTTACTTACTTAAATGTTAGCCAATTAATGGAAAAAAAGAAATTTAGTTGAATGCCCGATTGCAACAGAGTTTGTGAATAACTTTTGTGGTTTTCGGCTAATTGTTTTCTGTCTGCTAGCCATAGATTTAGATTAAAGTATTGCTAACACGTGGTTTGCAATTTGTAAGTAGTTTGCTGCCGATATTATTGTTTTTAATACAAGTCGATTATTTATTGCTGACCAATTTGTTGAGTTGAGTTGACGGGTTTAATTTATTGCTTTTCGCATGTCGTTCATTATTGAAGGAAATAAATTTCCCTGCGACGGGCTTTAGTGAACTTGTTCGTTTAATTGCAATAGGAAAATTATTTAATTTTTATTTTTCAACTGAGATAGAATACGGAATTCTATGCGGTGCTCATACTACCATTTAACTTAAATATTGCTCTGACTCTCTGGACAGTGTGTTAAAATGTGCTGAAATAATGATGCAATTTGTTCTGGCTTTTTCGCCAGAGATTGGCTTAGTATTTTAACAAATGTTATATGTATGCTCCACTTGGCTAGATTATTTTCGTGTATTTAGCTCATGTGCCCGTGGCACTCTCTGCACACAAAAAAAAACGTTATTTTAATTACCTAATTTTAATAATCCATAAATAATTCTAACTGTCCCTTCCTATATTGTTTGCTTAACAATTAACTTATTTGTTTTAAATTTTAGCTTAAATTTAAAAAATACTCCAACCGTAAACCTATATGTTGTTGTTATTATTATTCTTTTGCACAGTGCAAGGACATTTCTCGATGCCTGGCAGTAAGCTGCTAAGCAATCACAACCCCTCTCTTTTTGTTCGACTGCTTTGTGCACTTGTTTGCTCAGTCAACTGTTCACGCATTCAGTTTTGGCCCCAAGTGCTCCAGTTCTCGGCGCATTCATTCAAACACGTATTTATTGTGCATTCATGTGTTTCATGACCCACTGTCGGCCAAACTTTTGACTTTGCAGCAGCACAGCCAGCTCGAGTCCAGCCTCCCACACAACTGACCAATTGGACCTTGCCACTTGTTAACCTTGGCAGTTGCTATTCTGGGCACAATTACCGCTAGGCATATTTACATGCATAAGTACACTGATATATATATATATATATATATATGGGTATATGGGTATAAAGGTATGAGAAGCTCTCTGCTTATTTAATATTTCTTTCAAGCCGGTCAAGTGGGAATGAAAAGTAGAATTTATATAACGTTTAAGACTTTTTAGATATTGGCAAATGCCAACTCAACTTCTCACAGTACTATAAGAGTGAAATGAAATTTATAGAAATGTGCTCAAAAGGATACAGTTAAAATTTTTCATGGCTTAAGGTGCCTTAGATTGGGGTTCTACGACAACTTGGGGGGTGGCAAATCGATAAATTCGATATTTTAAAACCGATGGGGGCTATCACTGATATGATAAATTCTAAATAAACTTGGTCTTAAAAAGCTTTAAACTATTTAATGAGGTTTGCCATTCAACTTCAAAAACTTTAATTATTTTATTCGTAACATGGGAGTTAAATGCATATTGAAAGTTTATCAATCTAAAAGGATTTCCAATTTTACTTTACCTATTTGGCTGTGGAGCCAAAGATTGCGCAACAATTCGTACGCTTGGCTAGCAAAGTATTTAATTAAACCCTTTGTGATTTGGACAACAGGAGCACAGCTGGAAAGACACTTCGAACAAAGCGCTGCGTTTGAAAAGCGCAAAAGCGAATTGCAAACACTCGGATCAAATCGATTGAATAATTAATCAATTTTCATCTTGTTCGTCTTGTATCTGGGACTGAACTACACATACAAATACCCTAATTGCAAATTCTAAAAAAACTGAACGTGTCTTATCTTTTTTATGCTCTCGATGTTTCTTTGCTGTTAAGTTGTGGGGCAACACAAACAAGTTACAAGGTACATACATTCATATGTATTCATATCCAAAGCTCACTATTTGGCTTTGGTTTGTATTACAGCGCACGTTTTTAACATAAATTGCTGAAGTTGGGATCAATGCACACACTTTCATTCGTCAAGCAAAACAGATAAAATACGTACGATACAAAAATGCAAAGCTAGCAATGTTTCTTTTTTTTTTATTCCTCCCATTTCCTTTCGTTGAGCCACATTTGTGGCATAAGCATAATCATTGGCTTGAAACTGAGACGGATTCCAGATGGAGTTTGCCAGCTTGTGTGTGTAGCTTTTTTTTTACATTTCTGCATCATTAAGTAGCTGAGCATGGCGAGAATATGCTAATAACTGGATAAAATGATACACACGAACTTGCAAATACTCAGCAGGATACAATGTTAAGCATAAGCCATGTGGGTTCGCTTGATTGTGTGTGTAAAGTTTCTTTTTTTTTTTTAACATAAATTCAAAGCTCTTGAGCGCTATATCCTCATTTAAGGATAAAGCATTTAAATCTGAATTAAAGCTTTTGGGATCCATGAATTCTCTTTTGTGGCTTAGACAGATAAGACATACATATATTTAATGATTGGTTTCAAATTGTTGAATTGTTGATTTGAAATGTTTTTGCATAATAACGTTCAGACATTGAAAAATTGAGAGACCTCATTAGAGAGACCTCTTGATACTGAAATGTCTTTATTTATTAAAAACTATTTTGCTGCTCAGCTCAATGTTTGACAAGTGCACCCAGCAACTCATGCAGCTGCGCATCAGGATACATCAATATTAAAATGCAATGCACGACAAAATCAAACTCATGAAGAGCCGTCGACTTGATGAAGCACATTTTGTTATTAACATTTCGAGTGCTAACAAATTAATTGCAGTGAAACTCAATAGCTGACAACGCGCTTCGTTGTCAAAGAGTTGGCTGTGCGCAGTTGAATTGCTTGGTTAAAAAAATAAAATGGAATTTAAAGAGGTTGCTTTTCCAGAATGTCTGCTAGTAGATAATCAAAAATCTAGTAGTGCTCAAGATTTGAATTGTGTTAAATTTTCAAATGCTGACTGTGAAATGATTTGTGACTGTACGAGTTTGTGTATACCATACGTTTGCTTTTGCTGCCTGTGTCTGTGTGCTGAGACATTTGTAGAGCTAACAGAAATAGGCAGCTGTTTCGGCAGCCATTTGACTATCTGAGCAAGCACAATGCCGGGTTTCAATTCGTTACTGCTTGCATTCAGAGGCATCTTTTGTTTTGGTTGACCATAGGCAGCACGAGTTCGCTTTGCCGCCCTGACCACAAGCCTACACTCAGACGTTCTGTGCCAATTAGCGCGGCTTATGCTCGAGGCATGAACTTGTCAACGTGTTTGCAATGCCCCAAATGCTAACATCTTTCGCAGCATCCCTGCAGGCAATCGTGTAATTGGCATATTAATGAGGTTTATGTGACAGAAGCGTCATATTGTACCTCGATAAGGTACTATGTAGTATATTAGTTGCGTGCTTTAAATAGTTGATTAAAGTTTAAATATTGAACTTATGCATAGGCAAACAATACCTAGATGCTGATTGAGTAAATGACTTACGAGACATGATATTTAATTGTTAAACGTTGTCAATTACCATCACATCCAATAACTTATTCTTAAGACCAATCATGACGAGTGATGAATACGCACATATAAAATATAAATCCCATATCCTGCGTAAAACAGCCATGATATTTTATTGTGGCAGAGACGTGAGCATCTGGCTAAATAATTCATAATGCATTGAATTTTCAAACACGTAAGTATTTAATCTAAGACATGAGATTCATTGTGTGGTGAACTTCCGATTAATATGTATTAACAAACAAGTAAAAAAACTCAATTTGATTTATATATTGAAAATATTTTAACAAGGAATTTGAGAGTATTTTATTTTATCCAAACTAGAAACGAAAGTCCTTTGCTTGAAAGCCTATTGGCTGTGCTCCAGGATATAAAAGCAAAGAGGCAACAATTTGAAAACATAATCAATTCTAATTCCTGCTGACTTTCCCTCCGTCTGTCTTCTAGTGGCTAGCCATTTGATAGGCGTGATAAAAAAAAAAAAAAAAACACAAAATTGCTTGGCGTAATACACACATTTTTACTTGCACTTAAAAGTTTGTTTGACTTTTGATCTGACTCCCTTTTTCTGCAGCTTCAAAGTGCTGCATTTTTGTGTCTTTGCTTATAGCAAACATCAATCGAGAAAACCAACTAACACACACGGCACAAAACAACACACAACACATATAGTTGATTTAAGTCCAAAGCGCATTTGTTTGCTCTGTCGTGCCGTCGAATCGGCAGTTGACAGTTGTTTATTTATTTTCTTTAGGGCATCGGGGAGAGCCGTAGCCAACTTGAGCTTAGCTTAGCTGTAGCAATCGTAAAATTTCATTAAAATTCAATTGAACTTTGGCTGAATCAGGCAGGAGAATTCAATTACTTTATGCTACGTGCCGCGATAGCGCACAAAACTGTGCTACAGTTTTTTGATGCACTTCTGTTTGTGTTTTTGGCAAAAATGAATGATGGCCTTCTGGCAACACTCACATATCATATGGGGTTGAAATTTAAGTTGAATCCAGCTTAACTACTTTGACTTAATGATTTTGAGCCGGTGATTCAAGCAAATGCTTCTAACCATATTGCACGGAAAATATAAAAGTTTCTTATAACGATTTTGTATGTAGGTAATGCTCTTTACAGATTTTGGAATAAGGTACCTTTGAGTAGTATGACACACAAGCGGTTTTTTAAAGTTAATTATTAATAAAGTTATATTAAGACGTTTGTGCCCGACTAGTTTGTAGACTTAAGTAGGATCGGGTTTAAGCGTGTCTTAAAGTCAACGCAAAATCAAAAGGTTTACTGAAAAGCTCGAAAGTTGATGACGAGCTTGGTACCGTCAAAAAAGCTATGTAAAATGCAGGCGAAAGCTCTTTATAGGGGAAAGTATGCCTTACATCAATGCACACTGTTTACTTTACTACAAATACCTAAATATGTATCGTCATTTTCTGGTCGAGAAACTTTTACAACTTCAGCAAACTGTTAAAACTATCTCGCAGCAGCTGCGGACATGAAATAGACGAAAAGTTCAAACCTAAGTCGGCAGACTTTAACAGCAACGTTCACGAGTTACGGTATACAGTATACAACGGTGTTGTATAGCACACAGTTTTAATTATTTATTAAGCTTAGACTACAGTGAAAAAGGGTTTGCTTTAATTAGAAAACGTATTTTGAACTCCTGATGAATTCTTAAAAAGGTTTGGCAAATATTTACGAAATTAATAGCAGCAGCATAGATTAAAGTTTAAGTCATACGCCAGATAGGCAAATCACAAGCAGTGACTCACGCTCAATGTTGAAATTGACTCCAGGCTGCTTTTCTTCGTCAAAACTTGGACACTTTACGTGACTTCCTTGAAATAAACAATTTGTTTGTTTGTTTGTGCTGCCGGAATTTGTGCAGGAGCAGGATACAACGTGGCTCATCCTTGTGTTTTTATTATGCCACAGCTCACAGCCACGACAGGACGTCCGGTGATGACTAAGACAAAGACTGGTTAAAGTGCTGCAGAATACAATGCGACCGACAATTGACAGCTGTCGGCCAAAATGCTTGAGATATCATAACAAGCTGATAAACTTTGCTGCTGCTGATGTTGTAGTAGTGTATGACATCTTCCATTTAGTAGTAAGAGGCCGCATTAAGCATGAGACGCCCTTATATAAAACTGACAGATTGCCACCGACAAAGTTCTTTGCTGCTCTTTGTGGCACTTCCGTGACAGCCATTTCCGGTACACAGCTCTGACATACAAAGGCCATTTAGCAAGTGCTTTACATGCAATTGCCAGTAGTCAGGTTAACTAACATCTAAGCTGCTGAACTCTAATTGTAAATGCCAACAGTTTAACACACATTTTAACCCTAAAATGTTGTAAGCATTTCTATTACTGTTACTTTAACTATTAACATGTGAATGAAGATAAGATAAGAGTTTCTGAGATTGCCATTTTTGACTAATAGTAAATTGTTACAGTCTGAAAATATAGTTTGTTGTAGATATTAAAAACACAGCCTTAATAAATCCCATAATATCACAAAACCTCCAACAGAACTCTTTTTTTTCTCATTTCAAAATACATTTCTCTTGCCATTCAAAAAAGAGGAGCTAACTATATGCAAGCAAATGTTTGACTTGGAGAAAATTTGAAAGCAATCAAAAGTGAAGTTGATGGAAACAAAGTGCGCAATTGGAAATGTACTCAATGTAGGAGCGAGCGTATCTTATAACCGCCAGCCATTACAACTTTGTAAAAGCGCGCAAAAAAGCCACAAAAACGGCAACACATAAAGAAAAATTGCTTTCAGGATAAGTCGAGGACGTGTGCAGCAAAAGACCGACTACAAACCTCCGTATCTGTATGCCAGCCATTCCAATTGCAATCAAAAGCACCAATGCAAAATACGTCAGGAGAGCATGCTTGCTCGTTCTCTGTAGGCGGGGTGTATTGGAGGGAACAGTGACTATTGGGGCAACGCGTTGGCATCATTTGGGGAAACCGCAGCTTAATTGACATTTGATTAACGCACAGTCCAACCTCGCGGTTCCCCCGTCAGCCGGGACAAGGGAACAACACGGACCGTTAATCACGTCAACAACAACTACAACAACAAGAGCAAGCACTGAGACAATGAAAAGCACACGGATAGCGAGATAGATAAATTGAAAGCGTAACGCCAACTCAGACCACATAAAACACAGCCCCAACAGCGACATGGACAGTGTCAAATTTTAATGACTCTAATGGTGTCAGAGGATAATACAATTATGGTAACAATTTGACATTTTAATGGATGAAAATGTTGATATTTTTTTTTTAATTACATAAACGTCAACTCTTAAATAACTTAGTATGAAATGCGTAGTTAATTTATTAACATTGTCTTTTTTTCTTCTATATTCAAATTTAAAAAGAATTTTTATACGCGTTTAATGTAATTTAAAAATGTAAGAAAGCGCTTTAATATTATGTATTTGCATTTCAAAACTTTTGATGCAACTTTTTTGACTTGTTACTCAAGCTAGACAATGCTACTTCAACTCTTGTCAAATGCACGTCAAGCGTACATGAATAAATTCAAACACACACATATATATGTATATATTCATATACATATGCAGATTGACAACCAGAAGTCAATTGCTGCACACGAAAAGTGACGAAAAAGGCAGAGCGGAAACGGAAGCTTAGCAAAGCAGTGCAGAGAAATTTTTATTGAAAAAGAATATAACACGATAGATACAAGTTGTGTGTCAGATTGATGCTTAAGATTTACTCAAGCGAACTTTTAGTTGGTAAAAACTGAATTTATATCAATCAAGTTTCTTGAGTTGTTTATGCGCACAACGAGCAGCATCGCATCGTGTTAGGCCCATTAAAAACTCATAAATTTCGAGCTTCCTGCTGATACAATTTTCTAATTAAATTTGATGGCTTGAAGCATTTTGCTTTAATTTAATTAACACGCTTTTTGTTTTTGGCCACAAAATGGAAAACAAACAGCATAAAGACAACAATGACAAAAGCCAAGTTGAACAAAAGGCTGGAAAAGAAATCGCAAAAAAAATTAGAGCACGAATGAGTAATGCCTAAAGAGCAAAGTCTATCACAACCAACTTAAGACAATTAAATAGTATTTTATGATTGTTCAGCTATCAAGTTGACAAAAGTTTTCATTTGGTATGTTGGGCTGGGCGTCGAAAAAAAGCGGTTAATGAAAGACAAATGTCATCATAAATAATAATTATAAAACTGCCCGTTTATTTGCAACGAGAAGAAGGAACTTGTCGCAGTTAGGTGTGTAAATTTGTAAGCGCTTATTTCCAGACGCTATGCAGACAAATGGAAAAATTCCCTATGCCACACTCAATTAAGGCCATCTGAGGGCATTGCCATCATTTTTATGTGAAGTCGTAAGAGGAACTTTAGCTTGGGCTTTTTTTGCTGCTGCTTTTTCCAACAGCTTGTACTTCTTACCGTCCTCAAAATAAACAGTAAAACTTTTTGTTGGTCCTTGCGTATTTATACAACTCTCTACATACACACTTATATATAATTCAACAATTTTCAAAAGGGCAGTGTGTCTTCATCGTACGCAAAATCATTCCTTTGAGCTCTCCTCACATTCCCCAAGGCGAAAGATGCATGTCAAAACGGTAACTGGAAAGGGGAATATTTGAGTGAATTTCATTTTATATGCTCAGCCTTGGTACGTAAATTATTTTTGGGGCTCCTTAAGTGTACAAGTTTGAGTGAAATACTGCAGTAATTTACATAAATTAAAATCAAATTTCATACTAATTGTTTTTCTGACGTATGCTGAATAAATTTCAAGGAATTTGAATCTTTTAAAGATCTTAGAGCTTATTATCCATAAAGTTGAAGAATATTCAAAATCATGTACATTGAAAAGGAGAAAATGCGCACTTAAATTGATTAACTTTAATAACATTTCTTTTCAGTATACGTTTTTTTTTTTTTTGCCAAATCGACATTCGGGCCAAAAACAATATTCAATCTTTAATACAAAACGTAAACCACAACTTATTCTTGTCAACGCCAATTAATGTCTTTAATTGAAATACAAAACCTTAACCGCAACATAAAGAAATCGCTTTTCTAGTCTCTCACACAGGCTTTTGAATTACCGCAAAATTTAATTACTGTTTGCATCAAACAATTATTTTGAAATCAATAGATCAAATATTTATTGTTTTATTTACAATGTTAAAGGTTAATTAATTTACTGATTGTTTAAAAATTGACCAAAATTGTTAAAGTCATTTGCTTGCTTTGGCCTGAATTCAAATACAATATTACGTCCAACACGAAAAGCACTCAATTAAGAATCTTTTATTTCCTGGTGATATTTACTTTTGGCATAGAGTTTTTTATTAATGGTCAACTTGATATTTACCTGCGGGAAATTGCCTTCGGTAATAGACAGGAAAAATTGATCAATTAAAGCATTCGATTCATATGCGAAACAACATGTGATTTTTGACTGACAATTTGGACTTGTAAAAATTCAAAATTTGACTCTGGTTAAATTGCTTTAAATGGGTTAAAACTAATATAACGAAAACAGATCCGAAAACAAATACTGCAAATTTTATATTTTCTTTTTTTGTGCTATTGTTTCTGATTAGACAGCTTGTGTCAAGTGAACTTCAATTCATGTTCCCTTTTAATTGAAAAGCAATTTCCAATTTTTCGCACAGAATTCAATTGAATTAATCTAATAGTATATTGCCAATAATTACTAAATGTTTGCTGACGAAATTTATGCAAATGGCGAAAAACCAAAAATGATGATGGTGGATGGATAAAGTGCATCGATTCAATTATTAAAGATTGAGTAAAGTAAACTACGCATTATCAAGCTTTCTTTTAAAATCCAATGAAAAATACATGTAGGATAAGAGAAAGGGAATCCATTAGGAAATGATGACGAAAATCATTCTTACAGCTGAGTAAATACCCGTAATATTATACTTGGCCCTGGCTAAGCCCACAGCTTACAGAATTCATCACAATGAAATCAGATAAAATAAACTGCTAAAAGGCTAAGTGAAAATACTTTGTAAATGGCCAACACTAAACAATTGCACAAAAAGGCTCAAGCACAAAGGCTGACTGAAATTTCTGCGGCTAATAACATTATTTAATGGAAAAGTGGTCCTTATGCCCCCCAAATCTCAGCCAACCGCCTTTGAGTTTCTTGCTTGCACAGCCTTAGAATCCAATTTACTTGTGCTTGGAGCAAAACAAACAAAGAACTTCAGCTAATACCCAAATCAATTGTTTTACAGGAGAAAAAGAAACGAGAAGTACGAAACTGTTCATCCAAGGCAATCGACAAAACAAAGTTCACTTTAATATGATTTTAATTACAATTGAAAACTTTTACCATTTCCTTGAATTGTGTGTTGATCAAAATCAACCTTTACATCAAACCTTTAAAAGTTGTATTGCCATAAGGTTGGTCAGATCGCCAAACCAAGCGTTAAATCAAACAATGCTCATGTTAAGAACATAAGTAATTTATATATGAACATACATATATACCCTATATATTTCGCGTTTTTATTGTAACGCTTCGCATTTGCGACATTTGCTGCTTATGAATGTCAGCAAACGATCAGAAAGTGTTTCGACTCACGCTTTGAAATACCCTGCAAAATTTTTGGTTTCGATAACGTACGAACATATTTCAAATGATAGTCGCATAACATGTCTAAGCTGCAGCGCGTTGCAGGGTATACTTTTATATACATTGAAAG
Source organism: Scaptomyza flava (assembly GCA_030179655.1). Taxonomy (NCBI): domain Eukaryota; kingdom Metazoa; phylum Arthropoda; class Insecta; order Diptera; family Drosophilidae; genus Scaptomyza; species Scaptomyza flava. The sequence goes on from JARNME010000029.1 coordinate 16,215,772, forward strand.
ATGCACAGTTTTATTCCAAAGAGAAAAACAGCATATGTCAAGCCTTTTCCAGTTTTTTGCTGGATTTTCACATCTGTTTGTGTAAGTCTGCTTTTTGCATTGTACTCGTAGTTTAAGGTTTATTTAAAAGTTTTTCATTACAATAAAGCTCGTGCATTCATAGCATATATATATATGTATATAAGCCCACACACGAAAACAACAATCTGAATCTTGTTGCCAGAGTTGCGAGTAACGAGTTCGGCTGAACTTTCAAATAATAACCGTCCTGTAACGGAAAATTTATTAATTAACCGACGTAAAAGTAAAATGAACAAAAGTACTAGCATAAATACTTATATATATGACTTTTTCAGCTTTAATTTTTAACAGCTTGTTTTATTTTAAAAGCTGTTTGCTAGATTTGTCACCTGCTATTGGGCTTTTAGAGTCTTTGTCAGCTAAGACAAAATGTTTCTCAACACAAGTTGTGATATGCTGAGTGAAAAGAATTTTCTGGCAGTCAAATGGCTAAGTCTGGAGGCCGCAGCTGTTGTTGTAAAATGCTCAAAACTTTACCAGCCAGGTGTCATTTGTTTTTTGAACTTGTAACATTAAAACAAAAAAGTATTGCCTGGATAATGTTGAGCTCCGTAAACAGAAACTTGTAAGCAGAACTATTGGCTCTTAAATTTCATTTTTGTTTGAAAAGACGTTCATAACGAAACTGACCAACAAGTAAACTAAAGTTAATATGCTCTAAGTTGAACATGGCAAATACCTAATAAATTTTTTTTTAATTTAAATGGCTGTCATTTTAACAGCATTTAATATCATTTTCTGATGTTTTTCACGAACAACATTGCCTTTTAATCTGTTCGCCTTGGGTCGACCACAATGTTTACAGACTTTAATCTTAAGTGTGAACTCATTTTCCAATTCACGCTTTATGGCAGGCAACATGCACTCACACACATACTATGCTCATATGTATTTAACTAAGTATTATGTTGCTGACTTGTAAAAGCAATGACAACATTAAAAGAACAACAACAAGTATAACTTTGACAATGTGTGCCAAGAAGAAAGACGAAGAGGCAGTTGCAGCAACTAAAGTGTGTTTTGAAGCTGAATGCGTGACATTAACTTGCTTTTAAATGCTGTCTAGACCAAAGCAGTGGAGGGACGAGCAATTTGTGAAACGAGGTCATGTTTCAATTTGCATAAAACTGCAATAAGAGCTTTAAATGCATTTACTTTTCTAAAATCAATTTAAATTTGATTATGTTGATGACAGCTTCTGAACAATAAATTCAATAAACTCTGAACTGTTCAAAGTTAGCTAATTACTATTTTCTTTAACTATCTTTAAAGTTTTTATTTCTTTTTTTTTAATGCTTTCAATTAAAAAGTCATTCAGAATAGCAGAAAGAATTGATTATATTCATATACGTACCCTGCATATCAGTTTAATTTAAATAAGTGTTTGGTAAATGCGATTGAATTTTGTTTTAGTGGCCCGATAAAGTTGCCAACTTGATTTTGAAGCCGAGTACGTTGCAAGTTCAAAGATCTGTGTGGAATCTGTGCACTCATAAAATATAACCGAAAAATATTCAATGGTTATAAAACTACAGGCGAAATAAAGTGGTAAATTTGAAGTTTTAATGCTGGCATTTAAGAACGCAGTTTATGCAACTTTATTGGGCATTTTGATAGAGCTAAAGTTTCGTGGCGCTCAAAACACGATTGCATGAAAGCTACGTATGTGTGTTTCGTTTATTCAATTGCGTACTCAAGCATTTGAAGTGAGTGCGGTGGTGCGTAAGGATCTTTGGGCATTAGCCCACCAGTTGACAGGCGTCTTTCGACTTTGCTTTTAGTGTCAGTCATGCTGGATAACGCCATTGAAATTGGATTTGACACCAAGCCAAGTGTGTTGCTCAAATATCTACATATGTACATTTGCATATGTAAATAAGTAAAACTCGCTCAAATTGAGTGATATGTAAGGACTACACATGAGCACCTCTTACAAATTGTTGCAATTTATCGAAATAAACGAATTTGCAACTTTGGCGCTATCATGCTTAACTATACTCATAAAACTATATATGATTTAAAATTTATTTATTTAATGATAACACTAAAATCGGCAAAAATATGCAATTTAAGAAATATGTTGAAAGTTTTGCTTCGTTCAAGTTTAGAACAACAATTTTCCAAATGACCTCACAAAATATTTTCACCACAACTATTTGAGCTGTGTGCGTCGGTGTGTTTCGGCGTGTTAAAAAGTCTTAACCCAAGGCCAAAGAAAAGTTGGGCCCTCTTGACGAAATTCTCTAACTGATTTCGTTAATTTGTTGTGTGAACTTGTGTGGTCCAGACATTTAAAGCATTTAAATATCAATTTGAAAGCCAAGTTAGCTTAACGCTTCACGAGAAAAACACAAAAAAATCCAATATTTTGGAAATGTTTTTTTTTGTTAGCACCAAAGACAAGGAATAAGTTGGGAGGATCATTAAACATGCACCGAAAAAAGCGTATTTTCTTAGCATTTTTTCAGCGAATTTAATTTATGAGCTTCGTACTACGTAGTTGAAGGAAGTTTTTAAATAACAGCGAACGCCAAACTGGCTGTAACAGGCTGTACTGATGTGCAACATGTTGTGAGCAGCGGAAATGTTGCGACTGTGCCAAATCCTTAATATAGGGATATTTTGCTATAAATTAACAGTGATGCTGCTCTGTTAAGGCTTTCTGTACCAAACCAGCAAAATCTGAAGATACATTTTAGTTCAAAACGGATTTTCAGCGTGTGTAGTTCGTGACGCGCATATAAATATCTTGAATACGATATTTAACTAAGGTTCATTTTACGCAACTTACGTTATCCGATTTAATGCAAATATTTCAATTTAACAGAAGCATAAATGAATTTAATCAGTTATAAGTGACAACATTTGTAAAGAGAAAGTAAAAATATTTGAATTTAAAAAATCCTAAATAACTAACTAGAATCGTGTAACACATCTGTGAAAGTGTTATTAATATTGTTTTGAATATAAAAACATTTTGTACTTAATAAATTTAAGGCAAATTAAATAATAAAACTATGGTTTTCCTAATAAATTCAAAACTAAATTTGTAACATGTTACCTAAACCTATATGGAACCTACGTGCCTCAGAAATTCGGAACTGAAGTCCCTTATCAATAGATTTAATAAACAACATATGTAAGATCCCAAAATCATAATATTACTCATACGCCTGATGTTACTGGCGTTAAAATAAGCAACAGAAATGAAATACGTAAATGAACGTAAAAGTCTGTTTAGTATATACAAACGTTATAAACACTCCAAGTTTCATCATAAGTGAATTGCAATCTAGTTTAATGACAGTTCCACGATGGCTTATTATATGTTAATTAAAGTGCTATTTTTTCTAAAGCACACAATTCGCTAGAAGCGCTGAAAAATAGCAAAAAGGAAGCAATGCCAAACAATTTTCTGAAGTTCAAAATAAACGCAACGAAATGCTAATTAAATTTAATGCAATTGACGATTTTACAAAACAAGCAGTGCAAAAGAAAGCAATATATTTAATTAGGGGACCACACTGCTTGCTTGGAATTTGCTATCTAAAATGTTATAGCAAGAGTTGCTTAAACAGCTGGGACACAAAACAAGTGTTTATTTATGTATATTGTGCACACAAGCTCATTAATTTTTGCTTATAATTCTTTTTTGTTTTTGGCCAAGTAAATTTAAACGCGATGACAAAAATAGCATTGACCCAAAACAAAATTATTTCAAACACTTCATAACAGCAGACGATCCATCAATAGCACGCTCTCCACTGTTGTTGTGTGTGTTGGGCTTGGGTTAAGTGCTTCATTACGAGCATAAAAACAAAAAGCGACCCTTTTGTTTTGATAACCTTACTCATATTTTTAATAGCTAATATCGATATCAAACCCAAGCACAATAATTTCGATTGCAACCACTGGCGAAATTCAATAACTTGTTAAGTGTAGGGAATCTTTTAGTAAATCACTTTCTTCTTGAGTGCTTTTCGTATGCCTTCATTTTTCCTATCTCTTAAGTGCTGACAATCTCAAAGGCGTTGAAGGGCCACCGAAAGGGCATAAAATATTTCAAGAGCGCTAAGTTTTTTTTTTATTGAACGAAACAAACAAAAAGCAAAACTAATGTCATGGATTGAGAAGGGATTTGGACACCCTTTGCATAAAAATGGCGCTGTCAATAAAATACAAAATATGCGAGCAATATTGCATGTCATTTTCAACATTGTTTGAATATGTTTCTTTGAATTTGCATGCGTAAAGTTTTAAAAAAATATATATTATTAGCTATATACAGTTCAAAGATGAAAATAAATAAATTTTGATGTGTGCTTAGTTTAAGTAAACAATTTTTTTAGTACTACGTGGCGTATGAGTAATGTGCAACAATTATTCGTAGTGAATCGTCGTTCGTCTAAAATTGTTCATTGTTTTCAGCGCAAGCATAAACATGATGATTATGATAGCATTACAAAGCATAACACTCGACTCTCATTCCCAAAGTCTGTCACCTGTTTGGAGCGTGTTCGTGCGTTAATCAAGCACATTCCATTCGTACCTACGCTCAGTCGAGCAGCAGACACATGAGCGCGTCACAAGCGACCACAAAAACGTGACACATGGCGATGTACTTTTATGCCAGCAAAATATCAGCCATCGCCTGCGGCACGCGTTCCACGCAAACGGTTTTACAAAAGTCACGCGGTCAACGGGATCGCGATAAAGATATATATCGCCTGCGCAGAGGATGTCTGCAGCAGAGCTCCGATAGCGTGACAAGCACGGACGATCCTGATTCTATAAAAGCATCTCAATTTACGGACGTTGGCATTTTCTCGCTTGATGTCTGCGATTCATCTGTTAAAACAGCGCAGCCATCCAGCCTGCAGCAGGAGAAAAGTTTCGAACACACAAAAGACAGCGCAAAGGAATTAAATGCACGTGATTTGAAATTGGGATTTCAGCAATATGAGGTGCGAATTTCCTCAACTTAAATGCATGAAAAGCAAATGACTCTCTTTTTTGTTTACGTTACAGCCTTCCACGGCAAAATCATGCGGAAAGTGCGCTGACAATGATACTGTTCAATATGATGAGCCCAAAAATACGCAAAAGCGCAGCCAATGTGATATCAATTTTGAGGCAACTATTAATATTTCTTGGCACTTTTTTGTACACACGTTTCGTAATATTTTTTGTGTGTAATTTTGTTTTTTATATATAGATCTCTGCGTTGGGTTCCGGTGGCATTATGTACATAAATGGTAAAATATTTTCGGGCCCGCTGGACTCATTCACTGAAATTCTCATACCCAAGAACGTCAATGCTTTGGATAAGGTAATCAATGCGAAAAATATCGCATAGAATTTAAAACAATAATAATAATACTAAAATAAGCTGACGGTAAATTAAAAATGCGTTGAGGCATATGCAAAAAATAAATACGCAAAATTGTGCAATGCATATTAAATTTAACTAAAATGAAAATACAAATGCATTTGGTTGTCCTTTGAATATTTCGCACGTGATCCGTAACATATAAATAAAATATGATTACAAATTGAAGGCATAAAAACAAGCATTCAAACATTACAAAAAATACATACAACAAATTCGCATATTTTTTAACAATTCATTTAACATGCGTTGTTGTGCATGTTCTTTCGATTTGGCGGATTTGTGAAATATGACATTGATAACATATATAGCATAATTGAAAATATATTCATTTTTATACGCATATACTAAACTCGTATGTTACTTTACTCAGCTGTGGTTAAGTTAAACAATCCAAATAATGTTTTGCAGGAATTTTTGTTCTCATTCTTGTTGTCATCCCGTTTGTTTGTGCGACCGCACGAGCTACTGGGCAAACTTTTGGACTCGGTACCTGATAGTGAATGCTTAGAAACATTAGTCATCCTACTAGCCGAATGGACGCAGAAATTTCCATACGATTATCGTGATGAGCGCATGATGAATCACATTAAACATATCGTTGCTAGGTAAGCGGTTTTCTAAGCTCCATTAAAAATGCTCTTAGAACGGATTACCATTCACTTGCAGATGCTCCAATTCACGTTTAGAAGTCGTAGTCTCAAAAGTATTAAGTGCCTTACTTAACCGTTTGACTGATTTAGAGAGACATGAGGCCGATTTGCGTGCATGCCAAACCAATAATAATAAGGTGAGCCGACAAGTAGTTCAAATACCTTTAAAATTATATCTTATTCATTTTCTTTAATCTCTGCATCAGCTTGTTGCACCTCTGAACTGTAAAACTGCCACGCAATACGCGCAAATTTTGTGCCGACTAGAAAAGAAATTGGCCAAGCATATTGGACCTGAGGAGTTTCTACAGTGCAGCAGCATGGTGCTCTTGGATAAGCAGGTAAGAAATGGCACATCATTGAGAAGCTGCAGTATTATCATCAACGTTGCCAAAGTGACAGTCGCTTAAAAAATTTTATGGTGACGCTTTTGCTTGCAGAAGAAGTGGGACCAACCTTTGTCAAGCGGTGGACCGCAAGGTGTACAGGTTCAAAAGAAGACGTGTAACCTGGAAACGTATTTGGACTGGTCGGCACGTTTGCGTCTGTTTGTCTGCAATGAGATACTGCAGGTGAGCAAGTCACAGAGTCAAGTTAACTAACGAATTTCTAGACCATGTGGATTGCATTACAAAATTCCAATGTTAAGTACAGTTAGTTAAATATGTAGAGGCTACGTGCTCTCCAAAGGCTCAGGTGACATTTTCATTGTCAAACATGAAACTGTTTTCGACTTCAGTTACTTTTGCTGGTCACGGCATCCTCTTATTGTTTTTTTTTTTTTTTTGTGACAAGGTCTACAAGCTCCTGTTAGTTTGTTTTTTTGAGTAAGCAAGCATATGCTTGGTCTATAAATTTACAGTGCAAAGGCATCGAGGAGCGCAGTCGAACAGTGGAGGTTTGGAGCGGAGTTGCCCAGTATTGTCTGCTGGTTGGCAACTATAATAGTGCGACAGCAATCTTAGAATCACTCGAATCGCCAGCCATATCCAGGCTCAAAGTTACGGTAAGTCTTATTCTTGGAATATTTAGGTAATGTAAATACTAGAAAATTTATTCAAATTAATGCATATGTTTACTTGATTGCAGTGGAGCAAATTGCAAGCGACATGTCAGCAATTGGATTGCATGCAACGACACGCCGAAGGACATGGACATTTATGGCATAAGCAGGCAATCGTCCTCAATGAGCAGCAGCCAGTTCGAAAGACTGATGTACACTTATCAGATTCTGCAACAAATGAGCCATCATTATCATCATCAGCAGCAGCACCAGCTAATGAAGCAACAGCAACATTCTCACCAACTACAACCGAAGCTCTCCCCGCTTGTGACAGTCGGCATCCAGACACTTCAGACTTTAGCTTAAGGCTCATATCAACGACTGAGAAGACAGCAACATCTAACATTTGTAGCAAACCAAATGATTGGGTCGTTATTCCTGTGTTTGCGGATATTGTTAAATTGGCACTGGCTGAACGCGAAAACTGTTTGCAGCGGTATGTTTCTTCATTTACCTTATTTCGATTTCATAAAACCTATAAATTATATAATTATATATTTGTAAATAGACAAACATTCGGCTCTCACATCTAATGAAAAAACGATTTTATTTTTAAATTCCTTTGTAATTTATATTTGCAGTTTACCAAATAATCACATTAACATCAACGCCTTTCAACGGATGGGTGCAATGGTTGGAGCCTTTACAAAGCATATGCATTCAATGAAATTAACACAGGCATCATCAGCCGGCGAGTACGCAAGCTTTTGCCTCCATATGCAACAATCAACCAAACTCAGCGAAGCAGGTTAGCATTGTAACTATTGAGACTTAGGGATGTTAAAGTCACACATGTGACTATATGGCTTGTAACTTAGAATTTGACAGCAAGCAAAGGCGCCGCTCATTAATTAAAGATTTTGCGAGAGTTTCCTGATTCTCAGGAGAGCCAAGCAAGCCATCAAAAGAAGTTGCACATAAGTTATTTAAAGTAGTTCTAGTCAAGCAAGCTTGAGAGCCACAAACTGTTAAAAGTCTGGCAATGTGCAAAGTATTTAGGCTATACCCTGCAAGGGTGTTCACCTAAGGCTGTCAACGGTGTGCAGACAGGCTAAAAAGGATTGACAGACAGTTCGAAACATGTCCTTCTCCATCTAATATATACACTTACCCTTAGACAACTGACAGTCTTGTTGGTTGTCGCTGTTGTTTTCGTACTTAATGATTCGATTTGAAAGATAAAAAATCATCGACTTGAACCTATTACCTGGCTCGTCTCTCGTTTCCTTATTTGTTATATAATAGCTAAAAAAAATCTGTAAAATATTTAACTTGTTGTGCTTGTTTGAATAATAAAAACACTTTTTACTTACAGAATTGATGATGGCTTCATTTGCCTGCGAGAAACCCAACAATGCTGAAAAGATAATGTATGACTTGAATTGATAGGAATCAACTGAACTCTGCTGGTGTCTACACTTAAGTATCGCATTAAGATCCCTTTCGATCGAATAAATCACATTGTTTTCCGACCATCAGCACATTAAAATGCTTTATAATTTTCTGTTTGAAAATAATGTAATGTATATATATATGTAAATATAAGCTACAGAACATGATAATAAAATTACATTGAATACAAACTTAACAAATGTTGATTTATTTTTATTTCATAAATATATCTGGAGGCTTTATATTTGTCTGGACGTTTTGCAAAGCTTGCCAGAAATTTACATTCATATACAATAATATAGTTTAGAACATGCAATTTATAGTAGTACCCCATGGATATGGCACTCCTGCAGCCAGCTGGTCAGAATTGTCGCCGAAGGATTCGAATGCAGCACTATTGTTGCTGTTGTTAATTTTAGAATTGCAGCTCTGGTTTTTTACAAAGTTTGGCTGAATTTATGACGAGTTGCTGCAATTGTAGGGTCTGCATAAATTACTAAGTATGTATTATTAATTAAAAAAAGCTGGAAGTTGCTGGCTTAAGCGTATTTGAGGATTTTTATGTGCGTTTCGCAGCTTCCTTATTATTTGTTTCCTGTTCATGCTACTGCCCCGAATAGCATTTAACATTGTCTTGATTCCCAGTTGTGCCGATTCGCAGCGCTTCACATTTCCGCTTCCTCTCTTCAAGAAACTTCGTTGGCAAACCATTTCCGATTTGCAAAATAGACCAAAGACAATTACGGTAAGTAAAATTCAGAATGACAAGTAAGAAGGCTTTGACGAGACAATTCGACTATGATATACCCTGATCTCTAGGCATTACTTGTAAGGCTATTGTTTGCGTATGTAAGTGTGTCGATTTGCATGTGTGCGCATGTATGCAGAAAATGTCTGCACCGATGCGCTACTGCATACTTGACAAATACAATGTTAGTTGCCACAAAGCCATCATTTATTTTAGGCACACCAAACACGTTTTGCACCAAACAGAGAAGAAACATTAGGTTTTTTGTCACCATTCGCTTTCTCTTGACGGCAAGTAATTGGATTCCTAAGTCGGCTGACAAAAGTTCACATGCATCTCAAGGACTATTTGGGACTCAAGGTAAAATGGCTTGTCATTAGTGCTTAAAAGATATATGAATAAATGGGCATATATCAACTGTCAAATCAATGAAAGCGGCATAGAAATTAAGGCTTTTGTGGTATCATAATCTGCTTGCCTGGTGAACATAATTTTATGGCTCTTTGCTCATTTTTATTATGCCTAAAGCTTAAAAGAATAAACATAAATTCGTTTATTCATTTATATTTTAGACGGCTGAAATTCCATCAAGTTGAATTATTCATGTAAACAATTTGTTGCAAGATAATTTCTATTTTGGCAATTGTCTACTGCCATGGTGATAGCCAAATGGTAAGCAAAACGCAATTTTCTGCTTTTTATGTTTTTTGCTGCAGGGTTTCTCTGATTTGTAAACACTACAATACAAAGGGGGGAGCCCTGATTAATGCTAGTAACATTAAAACAAGTATTTTCTCTCAGTAAGTAAAATCTCGTATAAAATTCAGCACACACACATGCGACTGTCAGAAATGCTAAAGGGGTCTTAGCGGTATATCCTTTAATTCGGCTTAAGCGACGGAGTGATTAAATGCTTTTCAATGCCACAAACGAGATACTATACAAATATTCTATACACACACGCTCAGACACAGCGGGTTCCATCCTGCTGTGTACTTCAAAGGCCCCCTGTAAGAGTGAGATTTCCAGCCATAAGCATATTCTCGACATGCTGAGCTACTTAATGATGCTGCGGCTTAAAAAAACGAAAACCACGAATGATGCTAATAATACAAAATCTGTGCCACTGCCATTCATTGGCTATGGCGAAAGTCACGCATCGGACTCGGGATTGAGTAAATTGAGTCAATTCCCTTTGAATGTTTGGGGCGTAACATGGTGTCTCGATTTAAGCTGATGGGCTTGACAAACGGAATCAAGCATATTGCTGCCATTTTATTTTCAGCATTAATGTTTAAAAAAATCAAACTGACAGTGTGTCAAAAAATAGAAATAATAAATAAGGACCAAGGAAACGCATGAATAAATATTGAGCACAATACAAATACAACGCATTTGAATGATTGCGTTGGAAAGTGACATACTGGGGTCAATAGTGAGTGTGTTAACACAGTCGACTGGGTAAACAAGGACGCAAGACACTCGTCGGCCAACTGCAGACTCTTGTGAAACGTCCATGATAGTGCATCAACTATGATCTGTATCAACCTTGTACCGACTTAAATATAAATACTACATATTTCTAAAAGTCGCTTACTAGAGCTTAAGCACAGCGGGTAAACCCATTGTCACCTACGCCTTGGCTTCATAAATTAGCAATAATATCAATGCAACTTTTGGCACCGGTTTTGTAATGCGAGTCATATTTCATTTTTGGCATAATTCAAGCTGAAGCTGAGCCAACAAATTCACAACTGGCAATTAATTTGTGCGAATGCAGAACCTAAGCAGAGAAACCGGCAATAAATTACAAAAGCTAACAGTCAACTCCATATCGTGTCATTTATTAAATCGCCACATACTCTGCTAGCGACAACTATATGTACATATAGTACATATGAGTTGAAAAGCTGTCGACAAAACTCTGGAGTTTTCGCGGCACTCATTTAAATGCAAAGTTGAAATGAGGCGTTGTGTGTTTGTACTCTCATGGTACTCTGAAATATAAACTACTAACAGAAGCAACTCGCTAAACAAAGTCGGATACGAATTATGCACAAGCTAAAGCCAACTAGTTGTACGGCGAGTTAGTCTAAAATATTTACAACATGTGCACATCGTCTGCAGGAACAGTTTTTATGTAATCTATATTGACATATTCACATAATATACATATAAGCAATATATAATTTATTTATAATTTGCACATTTTTGTTCAAATATGTTCGAACAGCGACACGAGCGAACGGTCGGCTCGCTCAAACAACACACTTGGCTAGGATTTGTTCTTGATGGTTGAACAAGAAAACAAGTTGCTTGCAAAAATCACAGATAACAACTTATCGCCAACAAGCATGGACTTCTCATGAGAGCTTCATACTTGTTGTTTTTGAGTTCGAGCTGACATCGAGTCAGATGGTGTTGGTTCAAAGCGTTTTACGTGAGCAAAAAGGCATAAATGAATGTTTGAAGCAGGCTCGAGTAAGTTATATCTTGAGCATGTGATATTTGAAAATATTTCATTAAATATTTTGAACAGAAAATATAAAACAGTCTTCCATACAACGAATCTCAAGGCGACAAGAAAAAACATATATGTATGTTGAAAAATGGGGTTTTTGATTGATTCAAATTGCAGTTTTCTGGAAGTGAATTCGTTATATAGAAAACACCGTTTTACGGAAGTTCATTATATTTAAATTAGACTGTAATATAATATACATTAAAAAAAAAAAAAACTATTTAAATAAGTCATGAAAAATTCAAATTCACAGCTTAAATCTCATTAAAAAATCCAAATTCGCTGCAGTCCATTGTTTTGCAGGTTATGACGACAGCCACTTCATCTATTTATGTGGACCAGTCTGGCTGTCAGGATACGCCCACAAGAACTTGTGTAAAACAGCTTTTAACTTACTGAGAGACAAAAGTCATTTGACAGACGCCTTCAACTGTTGGCCATTGTTCTACTCTCAAACTGTTGAGGCGCCAATGATTTGCCGTTTATGCTCGGGGCGCCAGTTTGTTGTCATTGCAAGCGGCGTCTCTTGATTTCTAGTGTTAAGCACCAATTTTTACTATTTAGCACACAGCGCTTAAACTATGGTAAAGCGTTATTTTGTATCTCACTTTTGTGTCGCAGCATTCACTGTTAGACTCATTTTTCGAGCTCAAGCGAAATAGTTACTACGAATGCAATCCGCCAGTAACCCAGATTTTGTTATATATTTTTAGCTGAGTTTTAAAACGAAGCCCAACTTTAATACTGGTCAACAGGGTTGACAGGCTAGCTCAATCCATGAGTGTGGTCATGTGGCCACTTCACCCGCTCACATACTGAATGATAGGGATTAGTATGTCGGCACGTAGGGACTGTCATGGTGCCTGATGCAGTCACTGTGCCTTCAATCAAACGTCAATTCTTTCGCACCTTAGTCGGGCGGTGGAATTGGCCTGTCAATTTTCTGTGTTTGAGGTTCACTCGGATGGCCTTTATGATCTTTTGCTAGTGCTTGCGGCTCATATTTTTCATTAGTTATCCAAAATGTTCCTAAGTTAATTAATAAATTTACTTTCATATACTGTATTTTAATTATATAACTAACTAAACTATCATTTCCATTTTGAATTAGAAAATTTACATAAAAAGATGTTAATACCCTTTTAAAAATTAAAAGTTACATCGATACTTTCAACATGTCTGAATTATTTTTGGCACTTAACTAAAGTTCAATTATTTTTCAGGTTTACTTTTAACTTTATTCTTCCTTCTTATTCTTCTTTTCGCCATGTACTTTAGTGCGCGTGTTTTAAAAGTATTTTCCATTTGTATTTGATGTTATCGGATTGCAACTTGTTTGCTTTCACTTCGTTTAAATTGTGGAAATTGATTTGAGGTATCTAAAATCAATCTTGCCTTGCTCTTTTCTGTAGTCCGTTGTTGATTCCATTTTAATGGAACAGTGAAAACAAACATTGAGCTTGTTTTCTGTATTGCTGTTAATATTCAGAGCTTAATTCATTTTATTTTATATAGCGGCTTTCTTTAGAGTAGAATGTAGCGAATGAATTGTTTACTTAACATCGAATTGATTTCACTCACAAACAAAATTGTTCGTGTCAAAAATTTGAATTCTATGCAAATTGTCTAGGTATCAATATCCTATTATTTTACTGGCGGCTATAAAAATGTCAATATACAACGTGCCACAAGATGAATTGGTTGAAGCTACAAGCTATTGGCGCATTATCAATCTTTAGACGGAAATCAGATGAGTGTATTGCCTCAGCAAATCACAAATCGTTTTTAGGTCAAAGGATTCAATTTGTATGCCAATCGAGAGTTGCTCATCGTTTTCGAAGTAAGGTCATAAAACATTCCTTTGCTTGATAAATGGCCACAAGGGCAGGTGAATGGCGTAATAAAATTTTTTGTGTGCCTATTATTCCAAGTAAAAACCACTTCTCTGTAGGTCAAGTGGGGGTTAATTTTTGTCCGTAAATAATAAAAATTTAACTCAGACCAATTAGATTAGTAAGTGATTTTTAGAATAAATTTCAATAAGTTATATATGTTGAAAATAATTGCTATATAGCAGCATAGTTGTATTTTTCCAGTCTAACAATCTGGTAAAACTTTCAAGTTCAATAACTATCATGTTTGTATGGAACGATGAGTTTGTAAGAAAACTCCGAAGAGTGAACATCTTTTAACTTTGAATAAAGTTACAGGCGTATTATCCCAAGAATATAATGGTTAATTTCAGTTTGCTTGCTTTGCTTTCATAACAGATGTTGCAAAATAATTCTAACAATTATCAGCAATAGAAATGAAACAAAGAGTGCAAAATGAGAGAAACAGAAAGGAATGAAAGAAAACCCTTAGTAAGACAATTAAACTAATCGACAGCAATTTATACGTAGCAACGAGAATAAAGTTTTGTAAGAAGAAATTGGCAGTGGTAAAGTTTTTTAGTGGATAGAAAAGAAAAACCGATGAAAATGGGATATGGAAAGGAAAAACAATCAACTATTCATTCAGTTCGGCACTAATAATATCGCATTTAAAGAGTTTTCCAAAACAGACAACTTTAAATGTAAAATAAAATAAAATAAGTTATAGAAAAACAGAAACAATCTGTATCTCCCCGACGGGGAATTGAACCCCGGTCTCCCGCGTGACAGGCGGGGATACTAACCACTATACTATCGAGGACTATGACGCTGAGGTTGCCTGAGGCAATAATTATGTGCTTCCAAATTATATTACATATTTTTCTTTGATGTATGTATGTTACGCCCCTAATACATATCAGAGTGCTAAAAATAATAGCCAAGCTATGATTTTTTTGTGCTTATATTTTGCGATTTGATTAAAAATGCCAAAACCAAATCACGTTATTTTTAGATTTCATTAAGTTATTAGACTTCTTATCGGTGTTGTGTAAACATAGCTGCCACTGTAAAGGCTCGACATGCAATTATTAGTGCTAATCTGTGATATCCTGTTTGCATACAACTGGTTAGTATACTCACGGTTGAAAGTGTTGAAAATTCATGGCCGCCGTCCTTGCATACATAATTTCTGCACACACACATTGCACATGGACATCTCTCATAATTTAGAATGGTTTCACACCATTCATTAGCATGCAAATTTGAAAACATTTCTCTCTCCCTCTCTCTCTCTGTCTCTCTCTCTATCTCTGTCGCTTTTTGCTCCCGTTTCATTTCTGTCCTATAGTTTAGTACTTTTTGGTTTCAGAAACTGCATTAGCCTCGCATGACTAACTTTGTCACACAAATTATACACAGTCGCTATCAGAGGTGCTCCTGCAGAGCATTGAGTATAGTCAGATGAACTCAGTTGGTGGTTAGCTGCAATTTACTGTGGGCAGCGTATGCCATAATAACAACTTATTGTCAATAGCCAAAGTATTCCAAAGTGCATAGGTAATAAATTGAACTAGGAGAAGAGATTTTACCTACGGGAACAGATGTGTTAGGAGCTTAACAAAAAGGGATATTCTTAAGATCCTAAATATTGTGCTTTGAATTAACTTGTTTTTGTTACCATGGTATCTGTAATACGCTTATTTAAAATGTAAGTATGGGGAATTGTTGTGAAATGTTACAGAGATTGCCAAAATAATCACAGTGATGCTGAAAATACACATATCGGCAATCCCGCAATGTCTTACGGCTTCCGTCTTAACAATTCTATTAAAAACACCAAAGTGCACTTAAAAAAAAAATGCTTAAGGCAATTTGCAGTTGCTCCATGGAAATATATGAAGCTGGGGAAGCATTATAAAAATTTCATTATAAAGTATATATAGCTGAAGATTTTAATGAGTTTTTGTTACAATGAGTATGTTATCGTCTAAAATAATAATCCCCATGGCAATATCGACAATGTTTACAAATTGCCTGTCCTTCAAGTGAAAATTATGTTGAAGATGATGATGATGTGGCGCAAAGCTTAAGATTCCTCACATTTATTTAAACTGTAAATTGGCTTTAACATATCAGAAAGCATTAAGGAAAGTAAGGGATTGTAATATCAATCAAGTCAGGTCCGTTGTGCGAATGAAACAACAGTTGACAAGATATAAAGAAAAACGTAATATTTAATTCGCATGAGATTACACTTTTTTATATTCGAACTGAATCTAGTTTTCTGTCAAAAACACTTTCCCTCTTAACTGTCCAAGCTTGGCTCACTATGCAAATATGTATTTGACAAGATGAAGCAATTAAAAGTTGCATAATAAACTGTTGTTATCAGAAAGTTTAGTTAACGTTTTTGATGTTGCTGGAAATCCAAATAATATATTAATTTGAATTAAATTCGAACGAATCTATAGAATCTTTAGTTTAAAAACTAATGAGTTTAACAAATTTAAATAACAAACAAAATATTGTTGAGTCTGCAAAGGATGAACAAAACAATAGCAAATTATCTTAATAATGAATTTAAAGTAACTTAATTTTCAGTCTCGATTTACAAACGTTTTTAATGCACATTTAAACAAAAGACCAACAAAAATAACGAAATGCTTGTTTGTTTTGCACTTGAAGAAAGTTTGCCCAAAATGAGATTTTAACTTTGAAAAGTATTGTTGACGCGTAGATGCTGATGAATACGGCATTCACATCTGACGAAGACCCAGAAAAAACCATAAACAATTATTCACTCATAAGGTTTATCGCATAAAATGAGCTATTCTTAGACAAGTCTTCCCTTTTTGAAAGTAATTAAGTTTTCTAGCATGACGTTCACATTAAATCCAAATGTGTAACATTAGTGAGCCGTCATTTATTTGCACTCTCGAGCAGTGAAAAACTTTTTACCCACTAAAACACTTAACTACTCACAATACAAGGACGTACAATGTATGTAGGTAGGTGAATGTGTTTGCTAATAGTGCCACGAGCCTTGGGGCTGCTTTATGAGGGAAGTTATAAGTAAGGGGAAATAAACAGAACGTAAATGCATTACGCATTTCAGCTGACAACACATTTATCCACTTACATAGTTTGGATCTACTCATTAATAATAATTACAAATCTGACAGAAAGCGCAATTTAATACACTGGCTTAAGCTTAGCTAAATTTGATTCAGTAAATTATAGTCTAAAAATTTTTCTTCTTTTTTTACCAATACTTTTTTTTTGCTGGATCAAATGATTGCTAAACAGATCAAAGGAGCAGTAGCATTTGTCAGTTGCCTGAAAGCCTGCCATCTTCTGCTTAAGGCAGGCGAAAGGTAAACAAATTTCAAGTTCAGCAGCCAAACTAACAACTGACAGCAAGCATTCGAGCCGATAGCAAAATCAACGTACGAGCAAAAATTCGATTTTACGCTTATTTACATACTTTTCACGATATATGCAAACACCTGGTACTCCATGTCAAAGTACATTTAACATTACATTTACAATTTGCATTTATATGTGCATGTTATATTTGAACATGAGACTGTAAATAGCAACGGCTTAATATCTTTAGACGGTGGTGGTTGGCTTTATTTAAGTTGATTATATTTGAGCCAAACTTAGTTTTTGTTTCTTTAAGAAACACCTCTTACCAATCGCTGACGCATTTTTAGTAAGCATTTTAAATTCAAAGAAAGATTACAATTTCTGAAAACTCTTTTGTTTTAACGGCTGCTGAATTCTCACCCAGTTGACGATTGATTGATATCACAGTGTTCGAGACCAAACACTAAGTTAACTTTCACATGACCTAATGTCTTCTCATTGTTGTTGGCCACAGACATGACCGCAACGTGGCACGTAGCTGCCACGTACGTGCCACAAAGCTTTATACCTCTGTCCCAGATGGACTTGTGACCCTGTTTCCAAGCAGTCTTTGTCTGTGAGGTGAAGTTGTAAAATGTATGATGTGGTAATATTTTGACATTTTGGGTATGCTAAAAATGGTCTTAAAAAGCACTAAAATATGAAAATTAATAATTGTGTGTATTTACCATAGATATATATACAATAGCTCGATGAAAAATAATTTTTTAATATTTTATCATTTTAATGTTGCCAACTTTGGCCTAATCATTATCTGCACCGATTGCAAGGTATATCCCGGTCCCTGCCACTCATCCCAGAAAATTCCATATTCGGAATTATCATAATAATCGTCGGGCTGTGTGTACTGTCCGTTTAGATTGCTGAAAGAAAGACAAACAAAATCAGAGACATCAAAATAATCACATCAATTAAATTTATTGACAAACCAACCTTAAGCCACAGTTGTTGTACCACCAACCACCTAAGCAGGTCTCGGCGCAGTTAAATTCTCCCATGTCGTTATCCCTGTCAAAGGTGGTGAACTTTTGATGCTCATTATCGCGCATCGAGTCGCCAGCGTTGCCAGAGTACTCGCCAAGAGCGCCCAGTGCATATTGCTCGCTCTCGTCGGCAATAATTATGTTATCATAATACGCATGGCTGCTCTCATTGTTGAAATCGGTTAGGTGTACGTATAACTCATGAGGCTGGGCCGATGTCATGCGATGTAACTTTTCGAGGCCTATGAAAAACTCGCCACTCAAATTGCCAAAGCCTTCACGGTACTCCAGCCAGTTTCGATTGAAATTAACGCTTCCATCCAGACGGCGCTGCACAACGGTCCATCCAGAGCCGTTCAGTTGAGAATCACAGGGCACAGGGAAAGCATCTAACTCGTCAACCGTTATCAAATGTATATCATTCGAGTCTCCAAATGGCAGACAGCTGCTGGCCACAAAATCAGCTTTTGTGCTAGTTTCGAAATCTTCCAAATTGTTAATCTTATCAGCAATGTCATTTGTTTTGATTTGCATATTAAGAATTATTTGTGATTTCGCAGAAATTTCGTCTTTTAGACGTTCAATTTGCTTGGCCTGCTCATTGATGATTGTCGTAAAGGTGCTAATGGTGGCTAGTCCTTCCTCAATTTGACGATCCTTCTCCTCCAGATTTGGACATTTCTTGTTCTGCAACTCAGTGATTTGCTCAGCATAAATCTTGTTAAGCACTTCAAAAGCTGAATTCTGCTCCCGGCACTTTGACAACTCATCGTTTATTTTGATTTTAGCTTCCTGCACTGAAGATTCTTTTTCCATAATTATTGCTTCTTTGATTTTACTTTGATACTTCGCTTGCAACCGTTCAATGTCATAGTATGAGTTTTTTAACTGATTTTGTATTCGCAAAATTTCTAATAAATTGGCCTGTGCAGCAATTGTAAATAATATTGTCACTAGCAAAAGAATAAATAACTTATTCATTATATTCTCCGTTCTTTTTGTCACGCACAAGTTTGACATCCGTTGTTCAGATCTCGCAACACAAAACTGAACACTCATAATCAAAACAACGAAATAATAAATAAGCTTTTGTGTATATTACTCTTGATGCAGATAGGAGACTACAATAAAAGAGAGCTTATGAACGCTGTGCCACACTTAAACAGAACTTGGTTCAAGTGTCACGTGTTATCAGTGTCTGCTTCTAATGTTTATATAAAATTAATTAGGGTGTAATTTACATGTGTTTATTATTATTAATTGGTAAAACAAGAATCACATATTCGATATATCGACGAACTGATGCACTACCTTATCAATATAAAGTAACTTTATATTTAAACTGGTTCGCCGCAAACACATGTTATGGCAAACTGTGAAAGATCATATTGTCTGAAAGACCGCTTATATGAATGATAAATGCAAAATCTATATATTATCTTTATAAATATTTATAAAATATTTGAGCTCGGGTGTGGTTTTTGGTTGAACTTTTAATCTTCTAGCCACAGACTGAAATTGAAGAACAGCAAACAGCTGGTTTTCATAGCTGTTAGTATGTTGTTGATATTGTTTTTATGCTGTGTGGCTGGCAGTTGTATGCGTTTTTGTTAATTGCTTTCTGTTTGGTTGACGTGTTTTATTTATCGCCGTTCCTCATGTTAAGCATTTATATTCAGCCGGGAAAATTCGCAGTTGACGCGAATAAATGAATGTACTGCCGTTCTGCATCAAATGGAACTCTGACAAAATTCGAATATGGTTGTCATTGGTGTATGGCAACAAGACATGAATTTCACGGCATTTTTATGATGATTTTACCTACAACGTCGACAACGTCAAAGTGCAGAAATTGCGTTTGCAGCTACGACCGAGATAAACTTGAAAATGCATGTGAACCCTTTCGACAAATAAAAATGACAATTTCGACAACGAACGCAAATGGAAAACGAATAAAAAGAAATAGATAGAGTTAGCATGCTACCATCTTATATTGAGGTCCTTGGCAACTGTTTGACAACCCATTTGGGTATATGTCTTTCATAAATTGCATATTGTTTATTTATCTTTAGTTGCAGTGAATTTAAAGTACAGTTAAACACAAACATTAATACTTTCTAAGCATAATAATGTATGTTAATTAAATGCTACATATGCCAAGGACACTTTTGCAATTGTCGTTGAGTGCTTTGCACAGTTGTTCAACAAGTTAACTATTTACGCATTCCACTTGGGCTTTAGTGTTCTACTTTACTATCGGTTTGTTGAAACACATGACATTTTAAATGCACTCTAATTGTGCATTCATGCGTTTCACGGCCCACAGCCAGGCAACTTTTGACTTTTAGCCACAGTCATGGCAAGTAATACAACCTACTCTTGACCGATGCCCTTTGACATTGTTTACTCTGTCACCAGCCTGTGGCACTATGGCACACACACACATACAGCTATAAAGCTTATTAGGCTTAGACTTTAAGACAGTTACAATCTGAACAAAAATTTTGTTTTGAAAAATCTATGTTTGCTTATATAGTTTTATAGTATTTGCTCTTAAAATGATTCAAATTATATTATATATAGTTTTGTTGCATACTTTTCAGTGCAGTCATTTCTAGTTTAAAAGCAAAAATAAAATGCACAAAATTTTGCAATTCTCTTGAAACACAGCCACGTCGCCAACAATTTAATGGAATTTTTTGCAAAACTTCATTTAAGCTTGTTATAAGTCACAAATTTTTTGACTTTTCGATGTTTGTCATATACAATTTAAGGACTGCAACAGCAAACTCAGGTAGAAAAAGTTTAGAAAAAACCTCTCAAGTGATTAAGCTGCAACATAGAGTACGTAAAGATGATTTCTCTTTGGACGTCTTTGATTGCTTTTAAGCCCAAGTTTTTCATGCTGCACGCACCACGTAGCACTGCAATTATCCAGATGACTTAGCCGGAAAGCTGCACACAAAAGCCTAACCATGAATATGCCTATCTTTTTTGTTTTCAAATCTCACTGAAACGTATGTTTGTGCTACACTTGACAGTCTCGTTGCGGCGGCAACTGTGAGAGCCGCTGGAATAGCAAATATGTGAATAAAGACATTTGAAATATATGACAGCGGCTTCTCTGAGGATGTGGCAACATTTTGCTAGCACTATTCATGTCACGTTGTGGTTGGTACACGGCGACTACACAACGCGTCATGGCAACATATCACCTGAAAATGAATTCGGTTGCACTTACTTAAAGTGCAACAGACAATCAAACTAACAACTGAATAATACTATCGTAGATAAATGTTATTAGTTAATATATGAAAATTATGTATCATTTCGATGTGTTCCTTTGCATTGCAATGCCAAAAAATCTAAGCAAATTTCGCTTTAGGTTAGTTTTGCTTAAAAACATGCATCATACCAAAATTGTATACCCACTAGAGTACCGTACAAAGCAAGTGGACGAAACGTCAATTAAAATAATTAGAAACGTCAAGCTTGTTTTTTGCCTCAGCAATGCGCCACAAGTTTTATAAAATTATCTCGTGCTCGTTTAGCTGAGTACTTGGCCCTTAGTGACCCAATTTGGATTTGGGCCAGCATTTTCAATTAGTTGATCTCTCTATCTCTATTTCTCTCTGAATTTATTTTTGTTGTGTTGCATTGTGGTTTCATTAGTGGTTAGTAAGTTGACAACCAGCTGCTCACATCACCTTAGTTTCATTAACGAATTAAATGGGATTTCAGTTCGAATTTTATCTCTGTTTTTTCCTCGTATTTACCTTGCACTGTCAATCAAGTACATTTTTAGTGCAGCTCTGATTGTTTCCTTGTGTAATTGAATTTTTAAAATTGTCCAAGTTGCTTTTTAGTACATTTTATTTGTAAGCTCTGTTGCTTAAATTAAATCATCAGCGAAGGTCCTTAAAAGATTTTGGACAAAAATAGAAACATAACTGAAATTCTATATTTCACTTTAAAAATTGAAAGCCGTTTGATTTCTAAAGTCAGCCATAGCTCTGATTTTTCCCAAATATTGCCAATTTTTTGCGTTTTCAGCGGTTAAAAAGTTATTCAGATTTGCCCAAAACTCGGCAACAAACCAGCCAAAAACATGGCTAAAAAAAGTGGTTTTTGCATTTGCTTATAAAAAATTTGTCATTGGTTTTTGCTGTGGTCAACAAAAGCCTTTTCAATCGGCAAGTCCATGTCTGTGTATGTGTTCGTGTTTTGTATCCAGTTGATTTAGCTGCCTTTCAGCGTTTTCGCTAATTTGCATAGCCAGCAGAAATGTTTAGCTGTGTCCTGGTTAAAGCTAGACGCACTTTGGCACTCAATGACGCATGCTGAACAAGCATTGAGCAACGACATTGCCGATTTGCATGAACTCATTGAGTGCCGCTACCTTTGAGGTGTGCAGGCCACACATTCGCTAGTTTTTTTTTTAAATAAAACATGTCCACGTTCTTTGCCAGCTGGTTTGCCAGCCTAAGCTAAATGGACTGCACAAATCAGCGCTGATATAGTTTTTTTAAGTTTATAAGTTATACTACAACATTGACATAGCAGCAGTTATTAGCCGAGGACAAAGTGGAAATTTTCTTTTAATTAAATTATCTTTCCCACATTATTTCGCAGGTGTCGTCAGGTGAACAATATTTAATAGTATATAATTTAATATGTAGGCAAAAAATAAAAAATACATTCTGCCTTAATCTCGTTTGCTTTCTTATTCAATGTTTTCTATCTCCGGCAGATATCATTTGACTACACAAAGCGATTCAAACGCTCGATTAATATTTTATAACACGGCTCTTAATTGGAGCAAAGATAATACAACAAGTGAAATCATTCTACTCTAAATATTAGGAATCTCGACAGCTTACATCTTGTGGTCGCCCATTTTGCCAAACCCTCATTAAAATTGTGGTGTTATTACTTATGTCGGTTTATTGTTATGACACCACATATTTTTTGCTCATTAAAATAATACTTTATGACTATGCATTAATAGATTTTTATATGCTAAAGCACACTTGAGCACACAATATGAATATTGTAAACATCGAATAAATATATTTTTACAAGTGCAGCGAAACACTTACAGATATTATAAATACTTATGCAGACTTAAAAATACTTTTAGGCTAATGAATCTTTTTTAATATATGTATTTAAAAAAATTAATTGCAATACATTGCTGTCAACTTTTTCTCATGAGCTTAAACTACACTCTTTCAGAGCTATGTTCATTCACGAGACAGACATGAGCGACACAAATTCGTTTTTTGAGAAAGAGCTCCATTTATCACATTATGTCAAACTAGCTTGGAGAGGATGGTTCCCACAGCTGCTGCCGTTGTGTTGATCTAAAAATGCTATATAATGTTGCATGCTGGAGCAAACAGCTTTATCAAACCTTGCCACTCACACACACACTCACACACTCAACTTTAAGTGACAAATTTGTGTGCATTTAATTTTGCCGTTGGCACTTTGTACTAAAAAAATAAATAAAACAAATTTACAAATCGACATGCTAGTTTTTTTGTGTTGGTTTTTGAAAAATAAATTTGTGTACTTTTTCTGCATATTAAGTTATCATATTTTAAATAGACCAAAACAAACGAACATCTTGTGGTAAGCTGAAAGCCATTCACATTTTTGAAACATGTTTAAAAATAGGTTAGGTGTTGATGCTAACTGTGTAAACAAGCCTATCAGTTACAGCTAGTCTCATTTCGGGTTTATGTGTACAATGTCCTTTAGTGAAAGTGGGAGCATCTTGTCCCTTTAAACAATAGCAGGAAATGAATCCCTTGGGGTAGCATTTATGAAATGTTTCGTTGTCAAGCGGCACTTTTAATTATGCAAACTGAAACAGCTCGACAAAGCGTAAATTTGGACAAGCATAAAGTTTGGGTAACAAAGTGCGCTGTGCCCAAGGAAAGGCTAAAAAGGGTTACCTCAAATTTTCCAAATCTGCTTAATGTAATTGATGTTAACTCTTTAAGCATTAAGGGTTGAGATTTTCTAGCTGGTTTATATGGCAGCGTTTTTACTTCTGTAGCTTTAAAAATGCGTTGTTTTATTTGTTTAGAAATACATGCGGGATGTATTTATTGTTTGCTGTTTTCGATTACTCGCAACTATGTATGCATGTGTGACGTTTGCCAAGAGCCTGCATAAAGCATTTAATGTGTTTTTGGCAAATAAAACAGTGACAAAGACAAATACTTACAGTTTGATAGCCAACAAAGTTTTCAAAACTCTTTGGTGCAGTTTTATTTTAGCCACATCGTTCAAGAGTTACGCCAAAAATCTAGAAAAGTTTTCAATTTATTAATAACTTTGTCTTTAAGAAATAGAAAAACAAAGTTTTTCTTTTATCGACACATTAATATAACTCTTATTCAGCTATTTGTTATTGCTCATTAAAAGGGTAGCTATTCACTTTAACGAGCAATAAAATTATTAAAATATTCACACACATAACAAAATAAAAAAGAACTTCCCAAAGCTTTGAAATCATAAAAATCAACTAAATTATATTCAGCTAGCGTCATAAAAACAAAATTTATTTAAATATTTCTCAATTGGGTTATAATCCTTCGAATAAAAAATCAAATTTTATATTTTTGCATTTTTATTTATTCGAAATAGTTTAAAACTTTAACAGTCTGTTCAATACCTTCTACTAATGCCCCTTGGCTTAAGTGAGGTGGAGACAGATGAAGAGATTTAATATAAAGTTAAGTACCTGTCATAAAAGTCGAGAATAAGCTTTAGAAAATATAACCATGAAAATACTTCAAAGTTACAGTTTGGAGAAGGGCAAGTGAAAAAGTTGACAGCTCACCAAATCTTTTGGTTACACCTCAAGGTAATCAATATTTCATAGAAAGCAACATCAAACTTTTTAGCTTTCGTCTGCCCAAATCTGGCACATGAAATTCATCTGAATTTGACATACACACACTCACACAAGTTCCATCTAAATCATTTAGTGAACGTGCTGGTCAATTTGTACAAATCAAATTGAATTTTTATGTATTTGGGTTAGGTTTGGTGAAGGTAACTGCGACCTGAGAGCCCCTTAAATATTCAGTAACCAGCTAGCCAACAACAATCAGTGTGTCAACACAATCAGCATAACAACTAAGGGCCACAGACTCCAAAGCCAAAATAAAAGTGGATTAAATGCGCACATTTTCTTTTTCGGGCCCCAAAATTGTACCCCCGACGTCGCGGCGTATCCATTGGATGCCAATTCCATATGGCAATGCAAACTCAATAGGAAAGCTTAATGCTTTTCGTACATGCCAAATTATAGCTTTGCCTTAGCTCAAACAGTTGCTCTGTAGAGCTTAAGTGTTTATTTCACGAGTTTGCTTTGAAGTAGACCGAAATGTGTGGGCAATCGACTTTTTCGCACTTTAACAGTACTGTGCGTTAATGGATCAAATTAAGAGCGAATATATGTGTCAACGTTATAAAATATATTCAAATGCTTAAATAAAGTAATAAAGTATATGTGTAAACATTCATTTAGTTGAACAATCTCCTTTTTAAGACAGTTTTACCTTATTGCTCAATAGGCATACAAACAAACTGAACTGCAATCGGACTCTGAACTACTTGTTGGCAATTGAAGTTCAGTACTTTGCTTGCGACTGAAACGAAACTTAAAACGTTGCCAGATGGGATGATGTAGCATTCCACTCTTATTGCTGTTGCTATTGCTATTGCTGTTGCTGTTTATGCAAAGTTCACTTGCATTCTTTCGGGCAAAGGGTTTGCCAAGTCGCTTGAGCAGTTTACGAAACAATTTTCGGGTCTTGGCTTTGTGCTTGGGCAGTTTCTGGTTCAAAACAGGCGATAATGACTCGTTGGGTAATATATGCAAATCGGAATCATTGCAGAGCGAAAGTGACAAAGGTGGTGTGGAAGGGGGAGTAGGAGAAGGAGAAGTAGGTAAGGATAAAGGCTGTGGCTCTGGCTGTTGCAGTCCTTCTAGCACACGCTTTAGATTTCTGCGTCGGCTTTCGTATTGATCCGGATGCAGATAGAACTGCATTGTCGAAAATGGATTCATCTCGCTGGGATACAAATTGGGAGTCTGAAGCGCTTTACGTCGCTTGCAACGGCGTGGTGGCAAAGGTGGCCTCTCTGAAGTATTTGTAATTAAGTCTGATGCAAGCGACATTATTTGCTCTCTAGGCTGATATACCAATACCAAACGCTTGGCTTTGCATGTCGCACTCTTGTGAAGACAATATCTATAAAAAAAAAAAAGAATCAAGCTGTGTATGTCGATTGCCAATTGAAATTTAGCGCTTACCCAATCAAAATAAGCGCCAAGTTGTGGACAAGCAGCGTTAAAAGACTGTGAAGCAACAGTTTCATGAAAGGACATTGCGCACTCTGAAGTTGGACGAGCAGCAGCCAGCAGTAAAAGTCCGCACTAAGAGCGTGTTGCTGCAACAAGGCCAAAGGCATTTCGCTATGGTTGTGCGAACCCAGCAAATATAGCTCATTCCGAACTGTCACCGGCCACGCATTGATCAAAAATGCCAACAAGATGAAAACAAGCGTTGGCCACAAAAACATTCTTAATGAGTCGTTTCAGTTGCTCTTGCTTTTGTCATAAGTTATTTATGTACATACTGTGAAACTAACATAGCAGAGTTTACTATGACTTCCTCATTGTTTTTTGTCTCTTTCATTGCTTTAAAATATGTCTTTCAATTACCGCCTGTAATTTGAGTGTCAACCTCAAACCGCAAACTCAACGCAATCTAAAACTCAACATTGATTTACTTAAATACATGTATACGGTTTAATTACAGTTCATACTGAATTCAATTCAATACAAAGTCACGCTTTTGTGCATTTGTTCGACACGATTTTAATTAAAACAGAACACCAATAAAATAGAATTGCAGTAACATTTGAATTTAGTTTTTGGGTTACATTAACGACCCTAAATGTCTATTTGGTTGCTTAATAAAAAAGTCTATGAAAGTCTACCAACACGATGAATGAAAATCATGTTAACAGCAGCAAAAAGTTTAAGAATGAATAAGTGCTTAGCAAGAAGTACATAATGCCACCCAGACTATTAACCCCAAGACTTCAATCATAACCACTACTAAGGCGAATGCTCTAAGACACTAATGGATATTTATCTTTATGATTGATGTGCGCCAGTGTGAAATTTATGTTGTTTTGTTGGAGTGTGTGAATAGAGAATTATTTTCGCTTCACTGAGTAAGATTTTGGCTAACCTTTCGTCTATAGTTGGCAAGACCACGCACATTATTTATTGACAGTGAAGCTTGTGATTTATTTTTAATAATTGACTTTCACAATTTGACTTGAATAAATGTTCACAAAACCGGCAGATAGTAGATTGCTTGAAATCAAAATTATTAATTGCAGCAGAAAACCATAATGAAAGCGTTTAAACGCTGCTTTAAAATATAAATTATATATTCTATTTAAATATATTGCCAATTTTAAATGTGGCTTCGTTAGTCGACTTTTGTGGGGGTTTTCTCAAGCAATTAATGCCAATTGCAATTTAAAAAGGGAATTTTTATTACAACTCGTTTACAGACAGAAAAAAACCCAATAAATTTGCATATAAGAGACAGCAAAAAGAGCGCAAAAAAAAGACATTTTTAATTTAATTAATTCAATTGCAGGGCGATGACGCGATGTGCAATGCGAGTCCTGGCTACAAGCCCCTGTATAATTTGGTCCTCATTTATTGGATTTCTCATGCGAGGTTCATCTGAGCTCCTCGTCTGTCACAGTCTTTACGAGAGTTTAAAACGCAAGCCGTTAGCTATTTAAATAATTCATTTAACTGTAACTGCAACAAGAGAAGAATGTGGGCTTAAACTAGCCCATGTCCCCCTTTGAAAATATTTCAGCAACGTCATTTTCAGGCATTTATTTCTTGAAGAATTTATCTGCCTGCTGGGGTTTTATATTTACACCGATATGCAATTTGTATGTTGACAGAGTGCCTTCCGCTGCTTTCAATATCCAACGCGAATGCTTCCACCTAGAATTAGCTGCAGGCATCAGGAAGTTTGTACGACAGCCATATTTCCGGCTTGGCGCCCAACTCTCAATTCAAGTTGACAGTCAGAATAGAATGGACGACATATGGCAATTTAGTTCAGTCATGTTCAACAGCAACAATTGGCGGTGCATTTTCCTATTGTAAATTAATGTTATTCGCTCCAATTTAAAAAAGTGTTAGATAAATCGTTGTTTAAACAACAGTACAACCTGTTGTTGTTGCTACTGTTACTCTCGTCAGCTTGTAATGTTTTATCTTTTTGACCAGTTTTACCATTAATTCATTGAGCTTATTCACTTTTCACCAACTCTAAATCTGCAGCTGCAGCTTTCTTAAGATAAATCCTTTTTCGTTGGCTAATTAGAAAAACTTTGGAGCTGTCATTGAATTTGCAACTTCCTTAGCTGCAAGATAGCTCATTAAAATGAGCCAAGACATGCATTTAATGCTTTTGCCTTTTCGAAAACTTTTGCACCTTTTGATGTGCATTTGGTAGCCTGTTATAAGTTTTGTCAGCATTTTCACATGACTAAGACCTTTTTGGGATGCGTCAGCAGCCGTGCAACATTGAGTGAAAGGATGACGCCGATGAAAGACGAAACTTTTGCCGCCACAGCTGCTGACATTTGTTTTGCTAGTTTGCTGATGACAAATTTACAGGCCAGTTGTAAAATTATGCAAATCCGAACAGCAGCTGCTTTAGTCTTTTGAATTTCTAACGACTCACAAAAAAATATATATTCATTGAAATTCAATTTATAAAGCTCTTGCACATTAAAGTCAAAAATATGGATTTTGACAGATGGCGCAAAAAAACATAAGATTTTCAGGAAAGTGACTTCATCGCTCATTTTCTTTATCTCTCTTCTGAGTTTCCATTAAGACCGCTTATGGTGAGTCTCAACATTGAAATGTTTTAGCTTTCAGCAAAGGGCACTTGACATTGCTAATGTTAAGCTATCATTTCCAACAGATAAGTATTTTTCAACCCAAACATTATCTAGAATCTTTCATCAAATCTTGTTTTAAAGAGTTTCATTCCCTTTGACCTTTTTGCAGCTGTGTGCTAACTTTTAATGCAATTATCACAACTTTCACATTAATTATTTCCTGTTCGGGGTTTTCTTGATTAGCATTCGTGTCATGTCCCATTGTTTCAATTAGCAGAACTTTAATTTCCGATTCCCGTAGCAAGCAAATTCATTAGCTAAGCACTTCCGGTCGACAAATATAGAATGTCTTTCATTCAGAATTCAATGATTGACAGAAATGTACTTTTATATTATATATTATATTACAGAACACATAAGTTATTAACCATGATTTTAATAATAAAAAATAAAAAAACATAGCATAAACAAAACGTTGAATGACTTTTCCACACTTTCGCCACACACTGTGGCATATTTTGAACGCAAACTCATTTCCCATTTAACACTTTGGTCGCCGGCTGCAAAAATTAATTAAAAATTTAATCATATTTCTGTCAATCTTTTGAAAGCATAATAGTGTCAGAGCAGTGTCTCATTTCCGCAACTAATCAGAAAATAACTCCTTTAAAGAAGCTTACTGTATTTGTTGGGCACAGAGTTTAGCTTAGAACAAAAATCATTGGCATCAAGATAACAAACTTTAATTATTTCCTACTGTCAACAGTAGGACCACAACATAATGATGAATGCGGTCCATGACAATGAATACCACTTAAATACTAAGGTCAAAGTCAGGCCAAATTATCAGGCCATTTGTCAGTCGTGTGCCAAAAGGCGGAATACAAATTACGCGACACTTGAAACAAGACAACGCGAATTGGCACTGCTGTTAATGCTTGTGCTTGGCTTTGTGTTTAAGTGTAACTGGCATTATTCATACATACACCCTGTCAACGCAGTTCGGAATTGCCTGCTTAAATTCAAAGTCACGCACCCAAGTAAGATATCTGCTGTGGCACGTGCTGTACATGTAAGTTTCTCAATTTATTTGTTTGTTTGTATGCGTTTCTGATGCCTCTAATTTGTCAGCTCATTATTAGCTGTTGGCTTGGGCTGTGACTGATGACAGTTGCGGTGTTAATTGAAAATGCATTTTAAAGCCCATCAACAGTTAGGTAAGCCCCTGTCAAAAAGCAAATGAGAAAGAGCTCAAATACTAGACCTGTCATATCTTTGGGCAGCGTATAATCCTTATTTAAGATAATAGTTTAGCTCGTCATATTCTTTATTTTTATCAACGCAATATTTTATTTCAACTTATAGTTTGAGTTTTCAATGCGAAAACAAGTATTCTTAAAGCGAAATAATTCAGTAATACTAGCTTACGCATAACTTTATACACATATGATAAACTTTACCATTAAGCTTCATTCACTCAAGAAATTGAACAATTACGAACACCTTTAAGCACAAAATACAAGCAAGTAATAATAAAAACCCAACACTCGATTCGTGTACGCAGACTGTACTTACATTACATTAAATATTCATAAGATGACACAGAACTGTCGCTTCAACAAACGAATGCCACGCCTACAGCTATATAAGCCATACAAATGTAAACTTTTATGAACTTGGCCGCTAGAAAAATGAAAAACTTTTCTGTTTTCAATATAAGTGATTGATTTTCTGTGTGCTTTTATGCATTAAAGTATAGAGACTCTATTTAGAGGCGTTTGTTATGAAAATTGCCATTAAAATGGCATAATAATATTATTCTTCTTGCTCAGTCGACCGAGCAATGGGCCCGAAATGGTTAAAGTTTGTTCCATTATTGCTTGGCAACGCTCTCGTCAATATATCAACTGATGGCCCAAGCAATGAAAATTAAATCTAAATTTGTGACCAGCACAACTGTATTATAATGGATCGAAATGTAAGAAACCCACACAAGTAATGTACTGATATGAAAATGAATGTACAAACAAGAATCCATTTAACAACTCGAGCATGACAACAGCTTTCAGCCTGTTTTTTTTGTGGTCTTTTAAATTATAAATCGATGATGCTGATTACGATTTTTCGTAAATGTCAGGCAGATTGATTTAATAACGTAAATGTCATTTGTGTGTTTTACTAATTGTTGCAATATAATAACAAGGACTGTTCATCATTGAGTTAATCTTAAATCTTAAGAATAAATGAGTCAAAGGAATGACTGTAATTTATGTATTTGAACACATCAAACAAGCATTGAGTGGAAAATCAATTGAAAAGCATTGTCTTGAAATATTAAACCTAACAGGAAAGCAATCAAAATTGTTTTGCCATGAATCTAAACAGCTATAACATAGTTATAACCAATAGAATTGATAAATTAATTCACACAATCGAAATCATGTAACTAAGTAACAGCTATAATTGCATATGTAATCACACATTACTAAATAACAAATAATTTTGTGTTTGAGCACCTGTCGACATGCGTTTTGAACAAAACAATGAAAATCCACACAATCGCAGCTTATGTTTAATGAATTTCATGAAAATAATCAAAGCATTACTATTCAATATTATTGAAAATCAAATTTAATTTTTGTTTTGTTTGCTTTTGAGTTAGCATAAAGTTGTTTGAGTTTTGTTGGATTTATTGTTTCATTACTGCAATATTCGCTTTATTTATCTATGGCACTAAATAGTCAAAATTTCAATAAGTGAATAATTAATAATATGCAAAACCACATCATTTTAAACAAATAAAACAAATAGATAAATGCAAATGTAAAATCAATTAAAATTTAATTTGGTCAACAGCAAATAATAAAACATACTGATACAAATGTTTAAATTAAAAATTGATGATTGCCTTCAATATTTTAGGTAATACTTATGCTCTTAGCAACGGCTTACATCAAAACTACAAAAAAAAGTGGCGATATTTTGTTGAAAGCAGAATGACCACAAGAAGAATGTGCAAGAAATAAAAAACAAATCCTGGGATAAGCGGAAATTTGATGAAGCTGACGTTAGGATGCCCATGGCAAAAGGAACAACACTAAATAAGTCTTTGTTCGAAGCTTATTTGCTCTATCTTGATAGGGATGGGTGTACTATATGTGTGTGTGTGTGTGTGTGTATCATGCAGCTAAATTAATTCCACTTTAATGTTTGTCTCTCTTGGTTTATTTGAGCTGTTCTAATCTCTTACTTGTGTTTATCTTTTGCAGGAATTTCCGTTTCCATTCTAATTATCATCACATTTGTTTCTGCAGCTTGAGCAATCTGTTAAATTGCTGAGTGGTTGATTGGACGTTGAAACTTGTATTGAACTTTAATGATGATAGGATGATTTATAATGCAAGACTTATACTGTTGCACAAAGTTATGATTGCATATGAATAAATATAGGGTTCTTAAAGATATAAGAAAGTGATATAAATGGAAAAAATTTAATTAAGTGAGTGCACTTGATTCATTTAATCTGTTGTATAATTACGCCTGTTGCACACATTTACTTTGTGCTCATTACATTGAGAGCACTTCATTAAATGTAGCTTAAAATGGCGCACATAAATATTTAACTCTGTTGATTTTCGAATAAACTGAAAAAAGGTATGAATATATGTAAAAAGTATCACATTGAATTTTGTTATAATACCTTTGCCCATTTTTACCCTTTATCTACAAAGTTGAAGTATTTTTTTTTTAGGAAAAGAAGGAGGTAAAAATCCTGTTTGAATGCATAAATGAGGATTTCAATGCGCAAATCAAATACACCATTTGAGGTTGGGTGAAAAAACCATTGGTGCCAACAATATTAATTGCACTGCATAGAAAGGGATACTTTGCATAAAACTGAATCCGGCAGAGTTTTATTGCCCATTTATCGATTTAGTAGTAGCTAGCTTTAAACCATTTTCATTTTTCTCTCCTCTTCTCTGTTAGCTGTTTATCAATTGGAAACATCAACATGCCTAATTGCTTTCGATCAAATGGCGTCCCTTGACGATTCAGAGGTGTTGTCCGATGGCAATTCACAAATTTATGTGCATAACTTTTTAAAACTGAACATCGGGAGCTTATAAGCTTTAATGTCAATATTTAATCTTTTTATATTCTCATACAAAAGCTAGCTGAGGTAAAGTCCTGGCATAGCCTGGCTCCATAGAACAACAACTTTTCAACCAAAATAACAAACAATAGCCGCAACAAAAGCTAGAGTAAATTGTAAAAAAAAAGTTTCAAAAAACTCGTTGCAGTTTTTTGAACGGAATGCTAACAACACCCAAGAAGTTCATGAATTTCTTTCATGGCAAATAAAATGTAATCAAGATGAAAAAGGTACTTAAGGTTCGTTTTAATTTAAAAATGTATTTTCACAATACCTTAATTTGTCTTTATTAAGCATATAAGCAAGTTAAGCTTAAGTAAAGCTTAAGAATACTTTTTCTACAGAGATGTGGAAAAGTTTTAAATTGTTAGAAACAATTTCCAAGTGATTCGCATAACCTCAGACTCAAGCTGAGTGAAAAGTTGCTGGGGAAAAAATACTCATAATAATCCATTGAAGGCAAAATGTGGCCTGCGGATTATGGATTGCGTGCTGCGGCGGGCAGCAAAAGGCCTCTGCGGTTGAAACAAGAGAAATGCATTTCTGTTCTGTTAATTAATGAGTAATGAGAAAAAGGCTGGCTTTAATTAATAATAAATAACACAACTATTAATAAAAAGATTGACTTTATACTGTCTGTTTGCAGTACTTCTGGTAATTATACAGATAAAATTAAATGTTAAATATTCCCATGGCAAACCGTTCCCTGAATCCCTAAACACTTCTTAATTAATTTTTAAGTATATAATTGTTTTCATGGTCTACACGTGTCTACTGTGCTTTTTATCCGCCTTTCCTTTACGCTGGCGTTTCGCTGCTAAAAGCGGATTTTCCAAAGCTTACCTTCCCTGCATTTCCACACTTTTCTACCTGCCCCTCACAAGCACGTGAACATGATCCAAGTAGTTGTACAGAAAAAATACACTGTGTACCTTTCTGTTTTTTCACAACAAATTTTTTCTAGTATGTTTTAGTATTCCAAATATTTCAATAAAAGCACTTAATAAAGCTGCAGCCGCAGGGAATATGAACCTTTCGTTCGCTAGTAAATATTAAAAGGAAGCTTATCAAAGTCAAAATTGGTTTACATTTTAAAATTTTTTTTTCTAACTGTTCAAAGGAAGTGCAAACTTAATAGGTAGCATAATATAGTAAAATGTACTCTCTTTCAGTCGTACATTTAAAAAAAAGAAAATTAAAATTATTAAAATAATATTTGTGATGCAATTTAAAGAAAATCTCTTTTAAATTTAATTTTATAGCTAAGATTTTATTAAATATTTATTTTATCTTGACTTTTACTTAGGAAGTCGGCTATAGCAAATTTGCAAACGGTTTATTCAATTTTACGGAATCTTTACTTAAATTTAGATAAGATAAAACTGCACCACAAAGGGCTTTAATTAACTTTTTGAGTTTCCAATTTCAAACACTTTTTATAGAAGACAGCTTTTGATACAAGAAAAGGCTTTAACAAGCTGCTCTCAGTTTTCACTTTAAAGTGACATTCGAGAATATTATTTCTAGAGCAACTCTGAAGCTGCTTGCTTTTATCTACCCACACGCAAACACACGCCCACACTTGGTGCAACTTAAATGTCAAGCAGCAATGCCTATTGAAAACTGCACTTCTGTCTAGAGAAAAGGAGAAATGCCAATGAAAACGCCAATAGAGGTGACAGAATTCGAAAAAAATAATATTTGTCTTGTGGTGTTGAGAATTTTAAATTGAAATATTTATAAAAGCTTTAATCAAAAATTGAGCATGCGTGCTCAATATTTACTTTAAATTGTAGCAAATGAAGTGAAATAATAATTTAAGATTCGCTCTTGAACGGAACCCTATTAATGCAGGCAACAGTATATATTATAGCTATCTGATAAGGTGTTCCTGGCGCCAATGTCAATATAAATAAATCAATGCGACGGAAGTCTCTGCTGACTTTTTTTTTGCCAGTGTCAGTGTCGTGGACTGCGGATGCGGGCAGACGGAGCGATGATTAGCTCACCCACAAAAGATGAACGTCATGGGTAAAAAAAAAGACGATGCGATGGATGAAGCATTCCAAGCGAAGTGTCGGAAAGCAGCTTGGGAGCGCTCTAGGTAAAGCAAAATCAAAATCAGACCTTCAATTTGGTCAAACAGACAAATCGAACAAAAAATGCGCACCAATAAAGGCTTATAGCTTATGTGTTCTTATGTATAAGAGTGTATTTGTGCCTGTGAAGGTATTAAGTATACGGGCAGACATTTACACAAGTTTGCTTGATATCTGACATCAACCAAAACCATAAACCGAGATTAAAGCTTTAGAGACTTGGCTGCAGTTCAACCTACTATCCCACATAACAAGATGTTGTTTGTTTTGAAATAAACAACGTCGTGGGATTATTTGTGTTGGATACAGGTAAAAATTAAATAAAATAAAATACAACAATACACACTTTTCAAAGAAATCTTTTGTTAACGATTCACAGTCATAAGAATGCTAAGGGCCATTTAATTTATCAAACAATGCTGAGAACTTTGCTTGTGCCTTACTGTTATCCTCGACTAGCTTGGACATTGTTAAATTGAATAGTATTTTCTGTTGTTTCCTTTTTTCCACAGTATAATTCATCTTGTTTTCCAACAAATATAATAACCGGTAAAACACTTAACAAATAATTTTTGCATCCAAGATAGTAAGTTAAATATTTGTATTAACAATCAGAAAAGAAAAGAATTTAAATAAACGGGTTTTTAGAATTTCAGATATTTAAAAAATTTAAAATGCACCTGCAATGCACCTGCAATATTTTTAACTAAAAAAAATAAAACAAAAAAATCTAGCCCACTGCAAGGCAGCCATAAATCGTGTCTAACAGCGCTCGGGTGGCAAGGACGACTCTATGGACAGTTTGGCAGATCAGAAATCTTAGCAGCTTACAAATGTGTGTTAGCATGTGTATGTTCTCCTTGGACGTGTAATTTCTCTCCCAGTGGTGTTTCAGGTCCACAATGTGGCTAGTGTTTGTGCAATTGCATTAGGGAATTTTGTGCAATATTTATTACATGCTTGTTTACCAACTAAAAGGTGTAAAATTTCACAAATATCAAAGCTGTCCCTTGAAAACATGCAGGAAAACAAAAATATTTTGTTGAGCTTATCGAAAACAGCTTGAAACAATGCAACGAAAGTATTGAATTTAAATTTTAAAAGCTTTTGGCATTGCAGAATGTAATAATTTGAATAAAAATTTGCATATTTTGCGAGTAGAAGAATAAACCGAGAAACTCAAGATATTAAATTAATAATAAACTAATAATAGTCATTGAATTTCCATGTCAATTTGAACGAATGCCAATATGTATATTATACAACATAAAATCCAATCTCAGATGTGTGCTTCAGTTGTTAGTGCCCGAAAAAAGAGACAAATTAAATTCTCTTTTTAGTTTGCCAAAAAAAAAAAAAAACCAAGCAAATAATATGCTGTTCGCAAAACCATCTTTCTGTGGCCATCATTGTGCATTAGACAAAACAGATTTAATACAATCAAATATTACTTTAAACCCAACTTTTATAGAGACAAAGGCCAAGTTTTGCTAACCAGTTGGTTGCCAAAAAGCCTTATGACTTCGAAAGTTAAATATTTGCAAAGCTTGTGCAATTACAAGTCGCATTTAAATTAAATATAATTGGTCTCATGCAAACGCTTTAAAGACAGACAGACTAACATTTGATGTTGACAAATATAGTTTTAACAAAATTTGTTAAAAAAAAAAAAATTGTTATTTTCCCTTCTCTTCC
The DNA here is from genome assembly GCA_030179655.1 of Scaptomyza flava. NCBI lineage: Eukaryota > Metazoa > Arthropoda > Insecta > Diptera > Drosophilidae > Scaptomyza > Scaptomyza flava. Next base: position 16,252,829 of record JARNME010000029.1, read on the forward strand.
AATAAATCACACATAATTTCAACAGCACACCTCCAGCAAACTTATTACACATTTCTTTTACTTAATTTCATGGCATCAGCTGCCACAGCATTTTGTTTCATTGTGAACTTGCATTTCCCATTTCTGAATAAGGTATTGAACACTGCAGAGCGTATTTTGCCTGCCGTCAGTTTGCGGTTACGCGACACTCAGGATGCGTGACGTATGTGTATGAATTATTAATTACTTTCCTTCATTTTTTGAACTCGTGTGTTTAATTTATTGAATGTGTGCACAACGTGTTTTTGCAAAAATTGCATTTTTTTTGCACTTATTTGCAGACTTTAAGGCAACAGGTTAAATTAAAATATTTTCAGCAATATTGGGAGCGAAGAGCGTTTGAAACTGATGTTGATATTTCTTTGCAGATTTGTTCCTAGAAGTTTATCATAATACAAAAAAGTTGTGAAAAAAGTTGTGTTTGGCGCTTGTGGATTATGAAATTTAAAATAAAGTCATTAGCACTCATTGTCATATAATATTCATTCCCTTCAACACTTCCTTACAATTTGCTGCATGTTCTTAAACGCCGCGAGCCTTGTTGCTAAACTTTTTGCCACCTCTTAAATTGCAACTGCCAATGGGCAATGAAAAACTCTCATAATAAGTGCCAAAGTTTTCATTCAGTTCGTTTGCAGTTTTTGTGGTTTTTTTTCATTACATTGCAAATTTTCTGATTCTATTTAGTAATTGAGTGGCAAATGCTCGCGAATAAAATTTCTCAATAATTTGTTGACGAATTATTTTATTTGAATTTACATTCTTATAATTGCCGCCCTCTAGGATTGCTTTAATTGAAATTTTCACGGATTGTAAGTCACACTTTAACAGGATAAAAGTGAATGAACCTTAAGTTAATTTAATATTAGTTTTCAGTTCACCTGGCTGCTAAGGCCTTTGGGTTGAAGGCTCTACTAGAGAAAGCTAGCGGAAAAGTAAAGACAGAAAGAGATAGAGAGAGAAAGATTGGTCAATCATCCATACATTTATTGTACTTAATCTTATCTTGTAATTTGCGTCATAAATTTCAATTAAAAACCTGGCAGTTTCAGGCATTAATTGTTGCAACAGTTTACATTATTGGCTCCAACAGTAAACCAACATTTCAGTATTGAAATTAACTTGTCTGCTCATAAAGTGCCAGTAGCCAGCCAACTTCATATCAAAATTAAAAGCACGCACAATCATGTCCATTAACACATATTTCTCATATAAAAGCTATCTGAAAAATGTTCATTCTTTTAAGTTAATGAAGTTGTATTGCTTTATGACAGGTCCTGTCGCCCACGATTCATTCATACTGAACATGCAGTTTAAGAGCATTTATAGTAAGTTAATTATTGAAAGTGAGTGACAGGAACAAAAATAAAATAAACAGATTTACTGGAAATCCAATATATTTTAACATAAATTAAAATTAAGTATTTGTTTTTTATGCATTTGATGCATCGCAACAGGTGTGTCTCTTTAATTTCTTTGTAAAACTTAAGCACACAAAAATTTAACTGAAAGAGTTTGACGTTAGGATAAACAAACATGTTGTGACGAACAAGTTGTGACGGCAAGTTGCAAGGCCACTTTAATGCGCTTCTAAAAAACACTAAACATGTCATCCCATTGAGGAAACCGAACATCTCCTGTATTTAAATTCTTGTTAAACATTAAAAGCTTAGTTTCTTACCAGTTCAAGGATACAGGATATACCTATTAAAATTGCCATTTATTCATGACAAACACATTTTTAACATTATTTTAAAAGTTACTTATGCTTGTGACACAAGTAGCAAACTTCTATGAACGACCGAACGAATTCAAATAATAAAATTTTATTGTCTACCACATGGCAAACGGTACAAACGTTAAATTTACTGAAGGCTTACTGTTACTGCAGTTGAGTTTTATACGCTATGCACGCTAAGGGCTGGCACTGCAAGTAGAACAGATAGTTGACGATAAATGGCGACAGCTGCATTTTGTCTTTGCCCAAAAGCAAAGGTCGAATATAAAGCAGTCAAATGCGAGAAGACAGGCAAATGTAGCTGAACTTTCCCTAAGGCAAAGAAAATATAGTATTATCTGTTTGTGGGTGTGTGTGCGCTGTTATTGTAAATAATGTTCATGTCATCAGATATTTACAAGAAGATATTTGAAAATACTGGCTTTACACTCTTTCACTTGGACTATAGAAGAATACATGGCAACAATAACAAAAGCTTCACAAATAAAATGGATAACAATAAGGCACAATATTTGCTAAACAACCAAATAAAATAATATCCTCTAGTTTATCAGACTGTATGTGCCAGACTTAAGTTATGTTTGGAACAGTCTGAACAGATAAAGCTAACAACGACCACTAAAGCCTTTTTTTAAACTTATTTCAACGCACTGCAGGCTCATTTAAACAATTCATTTCCGCTCTGTTGCATCCAGTTGGGTCAACTTAAGGCACTTCTGGCCCCCGAACTAGTTGTTTGCCTGTTGGCAAACAGCCGTAAGATGCCCTGCGGAAGGACCCTGACGTTTTTGCGCATAATTAACAGCAATTTCGAGGACCTACGACACTTGTTGAGCAACACACAGGACTACTTGTTGGTCGCAGGACAACGTCTGTGCAAAAAAAGACATGATTAAATTAGTTATGTAATTACTTAAAATGCACCACGAATCTGAGGCGACACCCTTTCTTTCTTTAGAAATAAAATTTACAATACAATTTTAAACCAGTTTTGAGTTACACAATATTACTATGTAGTAAACACAATTACCGCTAGTCTTCAACCAGGGAAAAGTCATTAGTTCGAGGTCATAGTTTTAGGCAAACATGCAATACAATTGCTTAAGCAAATACGAGCAACATTTGCATTTGGAGCCACAATTAAGCCGCATGGCGATGTAGAAGAACAACAGCAGAGTCATTGACGTGTGCTGGGTATTTACCCAAATGTCGCAATATCCTGCAACTGCATCCTGTACATTCTTGAACAATGCGTGCATTCAATTCCCCCAGGAGATGAATTAAAAACTGCAGTCGCCTCGTTGCCTTACAACTTCTATATACATATACATAGTATATAGAAAAAGCAAGGAATATTTCCATGAAAGATTGTAACACAAAAGGGCAACACAACGCAGTGGGGGTAAGTGCAAGAGGGAACGTTTAACCATTGTCTAAGCGCTTCAGGCTAAATAGCAGGAAGCAGCACTAAACAGTTGAAATCAACAGAATGCACTTGCAACAGCAGCAACAACAGCGTGCCGCCTCTAGTGTTTACAGCAATTCATTTGCGCCTCAACTATGAGTGCGCAGACAATGGCCAACAGTGCCAACAATCGTCTGTCCACTAACAGTTTGCCTGAAAATATTTTTAAAAGCTAGTCTAGGAGTGGGGCTGAAGAAGTGACTGTGGTCAACACAACCTGAAAATGTATTGCAACAACAACTCGTCACAGGTTCTCTTATTGCATTTGAGCAGTTGTGGCCACATCTATTTGCCTTGCAACTGCCCAGACACTCGGCTACTGTGTAAATATGAAAGAAAGCAAACAAAGTTTAAGATGGACAGCTTCTGTTCATAGCAATCATTCAACCTGTCTAAGGCATCTGGCTCCCTTGACCGGACCACAAACAGAAGCTGGCTGGGACTATCAATGTAATTGTGCAGTTGTGGCTTCTTTGATGTTCTCCAAGTCTTCTACAAATATGTAACAAGGGTTAGATTATCTTATGTTAAAATCTTTGTTGTTTTATTGCGCCACACTTAGATCCGTATAAGTTAGTTTGATAGAAACTTGGCAATTAAATAAAGTTAAAAAAACAAGCTTACAAATACACCGATTTGATCTTTTATTATCTCTTACTCCACGAGCCCATAGATGTTTACTCATCAAATATTTTATCTGAAGATTTTTTACAATCATATAGTATAGAATCTATACGTTCTATGAGTTGATAAGATTATAATAAGATATATTATAGTTGCAAATCGTATGCATTGTAAACATTCTTGAATAATCTAGAAACTAAATTAATTTTGCCTTTCTCTTGTCGTAGCTCGCATGACAATGTTTATTGAGAAAGTCGCTTTTGCAGTTTGAAGTGGAGTTTCCACTTGCTGATCAAAAGGGACCGCAACCACCTACTGAGAATTTTGCAAATTTGCATCATAATGAGCGAAGCGTAGCGGTTCCACAGGGTTGCAATAAAGTTACTTAATTTATTCAGTCGCGATTTATTCACCTCCCCACGGTGCAATACAAGTTTAAAAGGACCAGCTAAGAAAATTGTATATTATATATTTATAATATAATTTCCGATTTTAAACAGATTAAAGACTAGCTTAAATAACGTTTTCTTTAATAAGTATATTATCTAAGCAACTAGAGTATTTTTGTGGCACTGCTTTAATTCATATCTATGGATTTATTAACATTTGATTTTTGTTCATCTTGCCTGCTTTCGCCATTTTTACCCTAGAACACCCCCTGCAGATTTATTCTTATCTTTTATATAAGGCTATAGTTATGGCAGTCAAAGCGCTCTCATTTTTCGCAAAATTAAACCCAGTTGCGAATCCTTTGGCTTTAGTACAAAAAAACAAAATAAACAACAAAAACCTGAATGTGAGCTGCAAATAAAAATGTCAGCGGGTGCCAGCTGACGAGTGAGCGAGAGAATTTAATGGCCTATGTGCATAAGTATGCTCATACTCATGGCTTAGACAAAAGTTTTATGCTGCACTTGGCCAGATTAGCTGGGCGCATTAGAGTCTCAAGTATCGCATAAGCAGCTTTCATGTGAGCTATTTATTGTTGTGCTTTAATTTTGTTTCTTGCATATAAAAACAATTTATGGCTTGGTTAGAGATTTGAACTCAACGCGGTATTAAGCTGAGCTTTATGCTTTTATGTGACTACAAAAGGAGATTTCAAAGTTGAAATTTCAAAATTATTATATGATAATTTTATCATAAACTTAAGTTTTGATTTTTAAGTTGAAGTATCGAATCGACTGCCGTATTGCTTAGGCCAAGGACTTTTCTGCGACAACTAGCACTTTCCCTTCACCATGAAAAAGCTCCGATAATTGCACAGTTGAAACTGCACCACTCAACTTTTTCCATTTCTTTTGTCTCGTCACTGTCAATTGTCAGTAAGCTCAGGCTAAACTATACAATAAATAAGTATATATTAAAAGAAAAACAATGTCTTTGTTGCAGCTGTTATCTCTGTCTGGTAGACACAAAACAAAATGTTTGCCATTATTACAGCAAAGCAGGACAATAGCAACTGTTGCTGTTGACATTAATGTCAGCGCCTGCAAAAGTTGAAAGCTAAGTAGGCTTGAACAATCACAAAGTGTAATGAATATGTATTGGGGACTTACGTCAGTTGGTTTACCAAATTGAATTATAATCCAAGGATAAGATATCAATAAATACAAATATTCCAATAGACTTGAAGTAGATTGCCACCCACTTTCAAGCGGAAAAGTTTATTCATTAATATCCCCGGTTCAAGACATAATCTATGATAAAAGGTATTGAGTGAAAGAAGACGGCAATAAAATATTGACAAAGAAAGCAAATGTAATATCCTGAGCTTGAAATCTTGCAATGCTTTAATTGATTTGAATATGGATAATCGTGTAAGTACTCAAATAAAGCGCAAGCATAGCGGCACCCCAGTCACCCAGAAGAATCAATTCTCGTCGCTGGCGGCAATTCCCCAATCAATAATCACACGGAGCGGACGAGCCGTGCGCAAACGTATTGATCTTAATTTCGATTATATATATCAGAACATCACATTGATGACTCTGATAGTTCTATGTTTGTTGTATGGAAGAACATCAAACGTTCGGAGCACATGGTCAAAGCTCTGGTGCACCAGATGTACCATGCGGCTGCATTTGATTACCATGGAGAAACGGGACATGGTGACCACAGTCGCAAATGAAGTTATCGCGCCAAAACTGTGCTGCCCGAGCTGCCGGAGATTCGTCATTGCGATGCTACTTACAACATGGCAACATGAAGTTTGAGGACGAGGCGCCACAGCTGCGCTGCCACTATTGCCAGTTTGAGGTTACTGTGGAGCAACATAGTCCCGAAGATCTACATAGTATGTCCCACACCGATCAGCTAATCACGCCCTATAAGGATTTTGTGCGCGCTAACTACCTCAAGTGTGAGCAGGGCAGCCACAGTGCCAAGATGCGTGTCCTTAATGTAATGTACAAGGAGCACCAGCAACAGGCTCTTCCAACTTATCCTTAAATAGACAACTTGATTCTTATTAAGATTTTGTAATATATTTTATATATTTTTTTATATGTGGAAACAGTTGTTTGAAACAAATATATTTTAGTTTATCTATACGTAGAAATATATGACAAATTAAATTTAATTTAAATTGTTAAAAAAAAATAAAACAAAATAACTTAATTATGTATGCAGAGAGCCACACGTTTGAAATAAACTGAAACTTGACATTTTAGCCCCTTGAAAATTTCACTTCCTTAAAAAGAATGCCACACACACGGCAATGGGGACCCTTCGTCAGTTATGGTGGCTAATGCGCAGAAAATGTGTAAGGTTTTAAAATTTGTTGCCATTGCAGTAACTGTTGCCACTTCCATTAGCAGACTTCTGGCAGCAGCAGAGGCGTTAATTTACCCCCATCTCGTTGGCTGTTTACATAAATCAGAGCAGCCCGTTCCCCCATCCAAACAAGAGACGCCCTTACTTAGTTGGCTACAGCCTCTGACATTACACACATTTCCTTAAAGCCACAAGAATCCTGGAAGCTCGTTAAGCGGTTGCCGCGTTTATTTTCTACGGAAACCCCTTTTCTAAGTGTAGCTGGTTAGGGAATTCGCACCTGGTTGAGCGTATGCTTGCACACATATTACACGGCTCGGAGATTTGCAGCTGCTTTTGCTGAAGGGCTTAATCCTTTTAGCTCAGTAATTTTGAGTGTCAGTTCTAATGCGACAAGCGCCTTGTACTTATTTGTTGAATTAGGAGTATAATGAGTTGTCGGCTTTGCTTGCACTTCAATCTCAACATTTCACAACCGAACTTAAACACAATGTAGTAAATTTTGTTTGTGATGTTAAGATACTTAATTTTACCATTGTTTGTAAAATAGTTAATTATATTTCGAGTCAAATGCTTGCCTATCGACATATTTAGTCTCAAGTCATTTGACTATAATTTAATGAAAATTGAGCATAATGGAATCTTTACGCTTGATTAGCACATTATTTAATTGAATCCATTGTGGAGAAAAAAAAACCCCGTTACAGGTAGGATGTATGAAAGGCAGCGTTTGATCAAGACAGTGTATGACTAAGCCAGATTTTGATTGGCCAACTGCTGGAAAAAAAAAAACAGGAAACACGGACAACATGACGTGATTGGGGTTTCTTATGCCAACTTAATGAATTCCATTGTAAGCAAAATGAGCTGAAAAAATAGTGCTAGTGCATGTTTTAGACGTGAATTAAGCTCGTTAAGTCAATCATTTACCTCAGCTGACTTTCTCTCTTAGAAACAGCAATATACTTCTTATTTAAAGCTTAACTTAATACGAATTCATCATAAGTAACATATAGTTTTACCTGCCACAAATATGCATTTATATATTTTGCATTAAAACAGGCATATAGACAGACAGAAGCCATACAATGGACAAAGCATGCAATCAGCATGATACCTTAATAAGTCGAGCCGACTTAAAAGATCATGAATAAGAGGGAGGGGGGCGAAATATTTTGTTTACTCAATGAAAAGCAATGCTGTGCAATGGTTCATTGTTTTCATTATTTTGAGTGCAAACAAATGAATTGCTGTGCAGGTTTACGCATTTCGCAATTCACTATTGCGGCATTATTTCTTTAGTTGTTGAACTGCTCAGCACAGTGACGATTAATATTTTTAAATGTTTTTCAAACGAACAGGTTGAGCAGCATATAAATTTTCACCCAAACAAAGAAATAACCACAGCAGGCCGTGCTACTTAAAATACCAGCTGACTAAACCTCAAACCTCGAATGCAATCAATAGCATTACAAAAAGCAGCGAATTTCATATCCTGCCCAATTCGTTTGTTACCATGCCAACCTTTATGATAACTTTCTATAACAATGTGATGTTTGACCAAAGCAGCTTTTTGCTCTTGTTGAAAATGACCGTAAGCATTTTCACTGAGTGCAATTGGTTGTTTTATTAAAATGTTAGCTAACAACTTGATTTTGTATGTTTATTTTGATGGTATAGGCTTAATTTAGTTCAATTTTTGGCAGCGACTATTAAATCTTTTGGCACAAAGGCGAACTGCAGAGTAGTCGAAAAACGTGCCAAATGTAAATGGGAGAGACATGGCTGGAAATTTAAAGCACGTTACGTAAAAGCAGATAGTTTGGATTTAAAGTTTCTATGTTTACGTTATTAATTGCACAATCAAATTTAAAAGGCTTTCGGTTTCTTCTTATCTGTTTGTCTGATTTATACAATTCGTTTGTCTGCTTTTTAGCAGTAACTACTGGCTTGCAAAGGCAGCAGAAATGGGCAGCTTTCATAGAAAGTACAATGCTGGAATGCAATATTCAGTAGTGCTTTCACAGAGTGGCACTTGTGGTGGTATTCTTCTTTCAATGTATGTTTACAAACATGGCTATTGAAGGCAACTGGTGCATGGTCAAAAATCAAGTAGTATCTTAGCCACTTAGATATAATTGGGTGACCGTTTACTTTGACACAAGCGATTCACTGCTAAAGGATTCTGTGCCAATTAGCACTACTTATGCTCTCGAGTGTCAACTTGTTTGCGATTTACAATCCACGCATTTTTAAAAGCCTTTGACGCAAACGAGCGACACTCGAGAAGCATAAACAATTGAGTAATTGACATTTCAATAAGTGATACTTGGCAAACCAAAGTACCATATCAACTCATATCAACTGTGTGACAGTCTGACAGGCAGGATGCTCAAGGACATGCCTATATGCACAACAGATAGTAACAGGATACACACAGAATATATTCTTTTATAAGATTCTTGTTAGCTGTTTTCGATGCATTGCACAATATTAAAATCAAGTCTGTTGATAACAGAAACTTTTAAGCTACAACTACGTTTTATATGTTCATAACAATACCATAGAGCAATCTTTAGTCGGCTACTTTCAACTGTTAATTTGTCATTCATTTGCATTGTGATTGCCGCTTCCGTCTCCGTCTCCACCATTGAAATTGGGCTGGCAATGCGAACGCTTCTCACGCTCGATTAATGTTTTAAAATGATTGGAGCACAGCACGACAAAACGTAAAACGTAAAAGAAATATCAACCAAAAGCAAACGTGAAAAAACCACTTCTTCTGGTGTTTGTTTAAGAATTTAAAAATCAGCCGAAAAAAATATCGTTTTATTTTATTTTTTTTTTTTTTATCAAAATCAAGCTTTTGACTTCGCGCGACACATTTTTCTGTGCTTCCTTAATAAGAATTGTTTGTTATTATGTACTGAGCTTTTTATTGTTGTGACAACGACACACATTTCGCATTGTGAGTATAAATTATGAGTGCAGTCTGCGGTTGCTCTTTGTATAAACGTTTTCAATTCACAAGGAATACGCGTTTTTCTTTAGGCACCAACAGAAAATGTATTTCTTAAATTTAGCTGGCAAATATTTTAATTTTAATTTATACAACAAATCGTATAAACATAACACAAATAAATCTCTGTGAATTGCGAACTGTCAGCACATTTAAATAACATCAGGCTACAAAATTATAATAGAAAATTAAAGGGTTGAAGTATGGCCAAGTTACCAATAGAACCACGTCGCTTGCTGAACTTTTTTTTTGTTTTTTGCCAAAATATATTATTGCAAAATCCAACCAAATGCCATACGCTCTAAACACGGTATCCACAATTGCATTTTCAAAATGCAAATTGCATACAAATTAAAATTTGGCCATGTGGAATGGGCCTTGTAATAATAATCAGGCAGCTGCGTCCTTTTTGGTTGAATACGATCAAAGCTTGTTAGCGAATTAATTACCAGTTGCAACACTTTGACACAACTCATTTATAATTTAAGCCAAATAAAGAAAGAACTTGCCCAATTTCTTTAATTGAATAAATTAACTAATTACAACTCGACGGTAAGTGCTTGAATAATTCAGGGTTAATTTATGGATTGGCTTACATTTTTAATGACAGCATCTAACTTGAGATGTTCTAAGTGGCGTCATTAGAAATTCAATTAGCTTAACAACTTGTGACCAAACATCCGAGAGGATATTGAATGATATGCACTAATACAAGCCTCTTGTGCATGCAAATGAAAGGCATTTAAAGGAGGAAACAAAGAGAAGAACGCCTCAGGCTAAAGACTTTCCCAGACGTCCATCTCTCTGACAAAAAATCCATTAACTTGCAAACTGGTCGACCTCCAATCGAAGCTTTTGCTTTTGTCAACAACAGCGCTTTTGCCCAGAGCAAACATCAACTAGGCAAACATCCTGGCATGCTTGACACACAGCGAAAGAAAGTACAATAGACAAGGAAAATGTAGGACTCATGTTTAGTCTTGAGTGCAGTTGTTTGCACAAGCGTCGATTCGTCAGTTAGAAAATCTTGTGTTTATTTATTTCTACTACACTTTTGAATCTTGCCAGTCAGGCTTTAGATAAGCTGCTGGCAAGAAGCAAGCAAAAACGTTCATTAAAATGCAATTTAACTTTTTGGCATTTAGCTGGTGATTTAAATTATTTTATGGCACGTGGAAAGCAAACTAGCGCTTAAGAGTATTCACCATTTAATGATTAGAAACGTGAAAAAAATGAATGATGGTTTTGTGGCAAGGCACCTCAATTTAACATGAGTTCAAAAACGGTTTTCTACACAGCTTTAGCCTAGCATCTTAATGACTTTGAAATTGCCATTCAGCCACATGTGCTTTGTGTGTTGAAGCAACAAGATGTGGCAGCATGAGTGAAGCAGTTGGAAAGTGGCACGTTTCCTGTTGCTGCTTTCAGGTAGCGTTCCATTTACGTGACGGTAGCTCTAAACTTTTTTTCTTTCTTTGTTTTGTTTGTTTGTTTTGATATTGCAACGCAACAGCTGATGGTAAATTAATTTCCTTAACGTTTCAACTGCCTCAGATTCTTTAAACCCCAGTAAAAATTGATTAAATCAGAAAAATTTTCTTAGCATTATATGCGAAAACTAAATTAAGGTGTTAATTCTCCTATGTCATAAATAACAATGTTTTTGAGCTCTCTATAAATCGACATAAACATCATTTGGCTTTGGTAAAATCTTTCGACTTCCATAACTGGCCCGATTTTCAAATGCTTTATCTCAAAAGTCATCGTTTGACTGCTAGAATTAAACTGCATTTAAATAAATACATTTAACGATAATTCGATTTTTGGCCAGAATGCATGTTTAATCCTTATGCCAAAAAATCGACTTGGGCACTGGTAAAAATCTTTCGACTTCCATAACTTCCTCAAATGTGACCCGATTTTCAAAAGCAATAGCTTTAAAGTCATGGTTTGGCTTCTAGAATAAAACTGCATTTAAGAAATTACATTTAAATAAAATTCGATTTTTGGTCATATTCATGTTCAAATTTTATGACCAAAAATTGACTTGGGCATTGGTAAAAATCTTTCGACTTCCATAACTTCCTCAAAACTGACCCGATTTTCAAAAGCAATGGCTTAAAAGTCATGGTTTGGCTTCTAGAATAAAACTGCATTTAAGAAATTACATTTAAATGAAATTCGATTTTTGGTCATATTCATGTTCAAATTTTATGACCAAAAATTGACTTGGGCATTGGTAAAAATCTTTCGACTTCCATAACGTGGTCAAAACTGACCCGATTTTCAAAAGCAATAGCTTAAAAGTCATGGTTTGGCTTCTAGAATAAAACTGCATTTAAGAAATTACATTTAAATAAAATTCGATTTTTGGTCATATTCATGTTCAAATTTTATGACCAAAAATTGACTTGGGCATTGGTAAAAATCTTTCGACTTCCATAACTTCCTCAAATGTGACCCGATTTTCAAAAGCAATAGCTTAAAAGTCATGGTTTGGCTTCTAGAATAAAACTGCATTTAAGAAATTACATTTAAATAAAATTCGATTTTTGGTCATATTCATGTTAAAATTTTATGACCAAAAATTGACTTGGGCATTGGTAAAATCTTTCGACTTCCATAACGTGGTCAAAACTGACCCGATTTTCAAAAGCAATAGCTTAAAAGTCATGGTTTGGCTTCTAGAATAAAACTGCATTTAAGAAATTACATTTAAATAAAATTCGATTTTTGGTCATATTCATGTTAAAATTTTATGACCAAAAATTGACTTGGGCATTGGTAAAATCTTTCGACTTCCATAACGTGGTCAAAACTGACCCGATTTTCAAAAGCAATAGCTTAAAAGTCATGGTTTGGCTTCTAGAATGAAACTGCATTTAAGAAATAACATTTAAATAAAATTCGATTTTTGGTCATATTCATGTTCAAATTTTATGACCAAAAATTGACTTGGGCATTGGTAAAAATCTTTCGACTTCCATAACTTCGTCAAATGTGACCCGATTTTCAAAAGCAATAGCTTAAAAGTCATGGTTTGGCTTCTTGAATAAAACTGCATTTAAGAAATTACATTTAAATAAAATTCGATTTTTGGTCATATTCATGTTCAAATTTTATGACCAAAAATTGACTTGGGCATTGGTAAAAATCTTTCGACTTCCATAACTTCCTCAAATGTGACCCGATTTTCAAAAGCAATAGCTTAAAAGTCATGGTTTGGCTTCTAGAATAAAACTGCATTTAAGAAACTACATTTAAATAAAATTCGATTTTTGGTCATATTCATGTTCAAATTTTATGACCAAAAATTGACTTGGGCATTGGTAAAAATCTTTCGACTTCCATAACGTGGTCAAAACTGACCCGATTTTCAAAAGCAATAGCTTAAAAGTCATGGTTTGGCTTCTAGAATGAAACTGCATTTAAGAAATTACATTTAAATAAAATTCGATTTTTGGTCATATTCATGTTAAAATTTTATGACCAAAAATTGACTTGGGCATTGGTAAAATCTTTCGACTTCCATAACTTCGTCAAAAGTGACCCGATTTTCAAAAGCAATTGCTTAAAAGTCATGGTTTGGCTTCTAGAATAAAACTGCATTTAAGAAATTACATTTAAATAAAATTCGATTTTTGGTCATATTCATGTTCAAATTTTATGACCAAAAATTGACTTGGGCATTGGTAAAAATCTTTCGACTTCCATAACTTCGTCAAATGTGACCCGATTTTCAAAAGCAATTGCTTAAAAGTCATGGTTTGGCTTCTAGAATAAAACTGCATTTAAGAAATTACATTTAAATAAAATTCGATTTTTGGTCATATTCATGTTAAAATTTTATGACCAAAAATTGACTTGGGCATTGGTAAAAATCTTTCGACTTCCATAACTTCCTCAAATGTGACCCGATTTTCAAAAGCAATAGCTTAAAAGTCATGGTTTGGCTTCTAGAATAAAACTGCATTTAAGAAACTACATTTAAATAAAATTCGATTTTTGGTCATATTCATGTTCAAATTTTATGACCAAAAATTGACTTGGGCATTGGTCAAAATCTTTCGACTTCCATAACGTGGTCAAAACTGACCCGATTTTCAAAAGCAATAGCTTAAAAGTCATGGTTTGGCTTCTAGAATGAAACTGCATTTAAGAAATAACATTTAAATAAAATTCGATTTTTGGTCATATTCATGTTC